>JAHRHJ020000431.1:0-73391 GCA_019776745.2 Taxus chinensis | reverse complement strand
CATGAGGTTTCATCATTTCTTTGCTTAAGAATACGTTTCAGATCGGTCACATGTTTTCCCTTGGACTTCTTGCGTGTCCAAGACCAGGAATAATGTGGTTAAACACACAAGAGGATGGAACTCGCCATTGCATTTGAGAAATCGTGATATTCCAGCAATGTAAGGTCCAGTGGACCAGTTTAGCGAAGAAAGTGCACTGGGAAACTTGGAAGAGATGAAAAATTGCTTTTCCTTTTCTTTTTGCAACAGAATGAAATCTGTTGATAAAATACTGTTATGAAACTTATTGTTTTTTAAGATATTATGAACCCAGTGAAGGCAGACTTTATTCAAGTTGAATAAAAGGGTTTGTGACATTGATTTCTGAAACTATTTAATATGGAAGTAGGCCACATTGTTTGTGTACTAAAAATTGATTGACCTGACGGTTAAATATTAATCTGTAATTTCATCGGGCCGATGAATTTTTTTTTTTTCTTTTTTAGGAGGGAAGATGGAAACACCCTGAACTGTTGTATTACCCTAAGCGATTCAGTGTTGAATATGTGATTTCTTGTAAAAGGAGGTGTGCCTCGATTTCCGAAATCATGTTGCATGTACTGAATTTCTGGCAAGGATTGCAGATCTCGACTTCGAGTCAAAATATGAATAGACTCTTTTATTTATTTCATTTTTGGGTGAATATTAATAATCTGATCTTGGGAAATGAATGGTTCCGATATCAAGTATATTGGAAGGTCGCGAATTGTAGACCAGGGTAATAATTCGTTGACAACAATTCTGCATTTAGAACAGGAGCTAACCCACTCTAGAAGGTTGCTCCAGGTTCCTTTCCAGTTTTTAGACAGAGGACTCAAATGAAGTTATTTAAAGGGTTTAGTAACCTATAAAACTAAAACCTAACCTGGGGTTAGTTATTGTTAGTCTAACCTAGGACAGGCTTATTTGTTAGTATCCTAAGCTTAGTATCTTTGGTATATAAATTGGTTAGGGTGGGCAGTACCCCTAAACTCTAACCCTAAGATACTCACCTAATTTGGAGGAGATATGAAAGGGCGTGGAAGGTTGGCGAACCATGCGGTGTTTCTATGGCAATAAATGTAAGGGTAAGGATGAGGGACAGGCATGGTGGAGTAAAAGTGGCGCTAACTTTGTGCCAGAACTTGGGCAATTGCTAGTGTTGGAACTGGGACTTAAATTTTTAGTTGGTCTGTGCCAATTCTGGCGGTCGGTGGGAGTAGAGTTTAAGCGGAAAAATTGGTTAATGGCATTCAATACTCTCGGAAGTCGAGATCGGAACTCACGAGAAGGCATGCAAGCGGAAATTTGGGGGTTTGTTTTGGCTTGTCACGATTTTTGGTCTTCTCTCTTCTCTTCTATGCTTGTTTACTGTTCTTCGCACCAGTTCTCTTTGAGTGATGCATGTATGAATTTCCATATATATTTTCTTGTCATGGAAGATAATATTATGCGATGAAGACCGCGAAATTTGTATGGTTGCTTTATCGTTGGAAAAAGAACAGGGATTTTGAGCTCTTCCTGTGGTCTACTTCGGAAAATTTGATAAGACATACAGGCATTTTCTTAGGCCCAACCTTTAAAGATCTTGCTGTTTTTCAAGTGCTTCATAAAACAACTCTGTTCAAATGTTTTGTGAATGATGATGAAATTGTCGATGAGATCTAGTTTGATTTTCTGGCACGTATCTCTTCTGGTTCGATTTTTCAATTTCTCTTTATGGGTGTTGTTGAAATTCGACTTCAAAATCTATTTGTTTGAGATTCATTCTAGCTATGCATGTGAAGGTATTTATTTATAACGGTTCGAGTGTTCGGCCTGTTTGGCTGTGACCCTTAGAATATACATATGTGTAGTATGAGACCATGTATGTCTTGATTCGTGGGTGGTCGCGTCTTTGTTATTGAAAAAAAAACTGTATAAAATGATTTGGGTGATTACTGTAAGATTGATGTACTATCGTTTCTTTGAAAACTCTGTCGTGGGATTGTTGACAGCGCTAATTGATACTTAGGGGTTCATTTGTTTTCAATTTTTAGCTTTGTGGAACAGCAACTGTAGTGTTACATAGTCTTTCGACCTAAGCGGAAGTGGTTTTTCCTTGTTATTAGTTAGCGGGATTACTTGCGGCACTGTGTATATATAAATACACCTGTACTTTTGTATCGAACTCAGTGGAGTCGATGATTGAATCGTTTGCTATCTATTGGGCTGAAATGTAGATCATCCATAAGTTTTGTGAATGGATTTTTGTGAAAGCCTGATAAGATGAAACAGGGGCTTTTGGTACTGTATGATTTGAAATACTTAAAGGATAAAGACTTCGTGTAGGAATTTTTCTTTTCTATGAGAAAGCTGTTCGAAAGTTCGAAGCGGTCAGTTGCGTCCTTGCTTGCAATGGGTATTGATTTGTTTACTTGTTCAGTCTGAATGTTAGCCAGAGTGGTATATATGGATTTATTACCAATTTCATAGTACGTGTGTTTAAGGTAAGAGGTTATAAGTGCAAAACTTAACAGTTAATTGTGATTAATATGATTAAATATGTGGCTTGGACGACTCTGAGGAGTCGATTGTTGAATGATTCATTTTATTTTTGAGCCCCAAATAAGTTAAGTGTTGTATTTTAAGTGCCTGCGACCTTAATGGAATACATGTATTTCGATTTTGTTATGCGATTGGAATTACCTTCGTGGTTTTTGGGATTTGGAGGTGAGGTACAGATTCGTAGGGAGACATTGTATGTCTTCGACCTGTGCAAAATGTTGTTAAAAATGATTGGCAGAGAGTATTTGTTTGATGATTATTGTTTGCTTGTTGATGAATGTCAGTATGAATTCTTATGCATTTTCTTGAATTTATACCTCAGTTTGAATCATTGGATTCTTGTGAAAAGGTAAACTAGTACTTCTGTCTCCTTTTGAGCTTGACCCTTGGCACTTGTCTTTGTTACTTTTTGAGAGATCCTGAGTATGGATGACCTTCGGTGTTCTACCTGTTGGGTAAGTCGCGAATATCACTCAAAGACTTATGCAGCAGGTAAGGATTCGTTGGCTTTAATTCCTTTCTTTTACTTCAGTCCGATTTTGACTGAGCAGAATATGTATGCTATGTCTTTTCCAATTAATCTGGGTCCGATTTGACTGGCAATGATTTGGGAAAATACCGTGTGGGCACATAGCATAGTCCATTGGAAACCTTCGATTGCTTGGTACAAATTGGAGGTTGTTTGTTTTTAGCGATACGGCTTGTATTTCTTGTTTCACACTTGTGTCAAGCCTTACAATGTAAAGGAACTAGATGAGGCTAGGTTGATGATACATGTTTTGTTGATGTGGTGTTGCTGTACAACGAAGTTTGCGTGTTTTCGATTCTTGATAAACAGTGATCTTGGTTGCAGCTTGTCTAACTTGTTCATTTTTTATTACTGGTTGAATGTTTTCATATGTGAAAGGCAGTACAGTGATGAACTATGAGAAAGGAAGTATGAATGGTTTGGTTCTTTCTTTCCTTATTTAAAACTATGAGAATTGACTAACAGCAGTAGCGGAACTTGTATCGCTAACAATTGGGGAATCCCGAATTGTATGTTATTTACCTTTTGGAGAATGAAAAAATATGACCATGTTGTGATTTTGGATTTAATGATTGTTGTGTACATTCGTTCCTTGTGTCTTAATATTCTGATGATGAAATATTAGAAAAGTGATTAAGAATATGTGTAACAATGATAGAGTTACATATTTGTAATCATTTTGTGTTACAAGGGCATAGTCTGATTATGTTTACTTATGTGAATATCAGATCTCATTTAAACAGGGTGTTTAATGAAAACCAATTGATGGATTGCAATTATTTTAAAAGTTAGTGCTTATCATGCTCAGTTCATTGAACTGACTCATGTTGACTATTTTTGCAGATGGTTGCCCGTAAGAGGTAAAAACCAATGCAGATCTGGCAGGCTGATCAGATAGTTTATTTTGATTTATAAAGAATTACAGCTTGGATTTTATAGATGTACTATATGTGAAAGATGTTTCTTTTCCGTTAGCATTATATTACGCATGCTGTTTGCATAAAATGTAATTGTATGAGTTTCGAAGGAATGAAAAATAAGTGTTTTGAACTTATGTGTTGTATTCTATTCTGAAAGATGACTTCTTTGGTTTTATGTAACGAAGGGGCATAGTTATCTTTGTATAATATGGATGCTTTTGTGATTGACAATGAAAGCTTGTAAGTAATTAGACTAAATTCTTATGAGTATTTAGTAGTTCTAATTTGTTCTAGCAAAAGCAATATTGTAATTTAATTATTGTCTCTCTAGAAGATAGGTTAAAATTGAGCCTAAAAGAGAACGCTAAACAAGTTGGATTGAATTACTAATCCCTAGTCCTAAGTATAACAGGACAATAGTAAATTGGATCTTAATCATTTATATCTCTAACTAAAAAGTATGATATAAATTCAGTTAAGAGAACTGATAGGCAATCAAAGGAGTTCAGATGGCAATCTCAAGTAAAGGTTATGAGATATTGTCCCATTCTGTTGCTTTAGAATCAGGTGTATTCTAATGACTCCTTGATGAGAGCGTGACCGTAATACCTCTACCAGTAATGAGTCCTTTAGAGGAGGGTCATCTTAAGACAAAGAATCCAGGGATTTAAAAAGGCTAACCTTAGGGAAAAGTCTTTAAAAGTAATTTAATCTCAAGTGCGTAATGCTTGTTATTGGGTAGATCTTCTCGAGGCGGATTTAAAGGTTGAGCGAATAAAGTCGACTGCAGGGCTGTACCTCGAGAAGATTAGGATCTTCTCGAAGTTACAACCATGCAAGGTGACTTTATGGCGACACCCTTTGCATTGATCGCTAAGATTTACACTTGATTTCGCACGAGTTACCCTGGGACCCGATTAAGAACGTGGTCATGTTATAAGACTGCCTCGGAGATTTGGGGTATCATGACACACTGGTTGAACTGCAAGGTTGAACCCGTATGGTCATCATATCCTAATCCTCGTGGGCATCCATATAACATTATCCCCTTGTTAATCTGCCTCCGAGTGATTCAGCTGTGAAAGGAAGGACTGACAGTAGTCAGTATAAGACATTCTATATACATATAGAATGGGGTGAAGGACGTATTCCAGATTGACGAGTATGCCGTTAAGGAATACGAGACTATGAACAGTATGTTTCAAATCTTTGGCCAAAGTATCGCAACGCTGCTGATTGCGTTTGTCCTAATTCACCTAGTCTAAGGGATGACGATGCCGATGAATAACGGTAACAGTTATTTAGTTAGATTCCTTGGACAGAGCATTCTGAATCCCAGATTAGGGAAGAGAACCGCCAGAGTGTTGTGTTAAATAAAAACACTAACTCTTTTTACTCATGAATAGATCGGTAGATTACCGAGTCATGGAATGAATAGATCGGAGGTATTCCGAGTCATTACAGCTGCATATGGTTGTCTGTTATATAAATGGTTATTTGAATTGTGAGTTCTAAATTATGTATTTAGAACCAGTATGCAATTATCAAAAAAAAAAAATTGACTTGTTCTATTGTCTAAAATAAGGATGTTACATAATTTTTGAAAAATTTAGGTTCAAAAGGTCCATCTAGGGGGGGTGCCTACTGGGTAGGCTTTGTTTTTAGTTAAAATGGTCTTGTTTTGCGTTTTTAGGCTTTTTAGGTTTAAAAACCCGCGTGGGTTTTCAGGGCACGACCGCCGCCCTACCTAGGGTAGCGGTTACATGACTGCCACCCTGTTCAGGGTGGCGGTTACACGACCACCACCCTTAAGGTGGTTGTTATGAAACCGCCTCCCTACTCAGGGCGGCGGTTTTGAACAGAATGCCAAAAGAACATCTGTTTGAGATTGTTTTTGCATTTTTAGCATTTCTACGTGTTTTCATGATTTTTCTAGTATCACTTAGATGCTAACTTGCTCTATTTTGTGTGTTTTTCGGTGTATGTAGGTGAGAGAGGAGTATATCCGGTGGAGCTAAGAGAGGGAGTGTGACTGGCTCCCAGGAGTGTTAGATGCCCTCTCACAGGATGAGGAGGACACTCTTCAGTGGGCTGGTATAATGCGTATATCATGCGTGCCCCACGTTGCTCCTTCAAGTCACATTCTTTGTGACTTGTTCTCATATTGGGATGCTAATCAGAACACCTTCCAATTACCAGGGGTCCGTGGTGAGTGGACCATTACTTTGGAGGATGTTTATCGCATTCTGGGGGTCCTGATTATTGGGAGACGTCTCACCCTTGAGACAACAGGTTCGCGGGCCCAGATAGCACAGTGGGCTTCCTATATGGGAGATGCAGTCATCTCCACAGGGTCAAAGAAGGGGGTTAGAGTTCGATCCATTCCTAGTTTTCCCATCCCCTTGCTTCGCCAGGCTATCCTAGGTATCCTTGCCTTGAGATTGATCGGGGACAAGGGAGGAGACACATTGTTATATTGCTGGTCCCCTATCATTACACAGATAGAGGGACATGGACGGATATATGCCTAGGGAGCAGACATACTTGGGACCACCTACCATGATTTATATAGGGTAGTCCATTTACAGGGGTAGTCCTTGAGCCACCCGACCTTGGTCATGAGTTGGGTCTATGAGCACTTCATCCCCTATGGCAGAGGTGTAGAGGTGGCAGATCCTGGAGTTGTGAGGGCAGCTAGATGGACAGATATGTCAGTGCTCTGAGCACCTCATCATCTAATTGCTTCTCTGACCACTGCTGACATGGAGGCTACACCATATCAAACTATGGAAGGTATATGGGGCGAGGAGGCTCTTACTTTGATCTCCTTCTCCACCATAGGGCAGCTTATTGATAGAGTGGGGCGAGTGGAGATACACCCCTTTGGCTGAGTTCCTCAGCAGTTTGGCCTACCTTACATGGGTATGCTTCCCCTGGTAGCGCCAGTATACAGATCAGTCTGAGAGGCCAGAGGGTGTCCTAGAGGCCAGGGTTGGACAGTGATTACTCCTGACATTCCTATTGCGGCCAGGAGGGTAGTACGTGCCAGAGGGAGAGCCGGTGCACCTCAGGGACCCTTGCTTTAGATTTTCATGGGTTCTACCTATAGCAGCGATGACCCCATTGACATAGACTCCACGTCTGAGGAGTTTACAAGGGGAGAGACAAAGGAGGATAGCGATCCTGAGTGACATGACACTCAGGATATTATGCAGGCAGAGAGGGCCGAGTAGAGTGCAGAGAGAGTTACTCTGGTCTCAGAGGATCCACTCTCCCAGGGCCATGGTGGGGAGGATGAGTCCATTACGGGATTCTACGTTGCTCTAGTCATAGGAGCAGCCCCTCAGTCAGCGGCGGCATCTGTGGCAGGTGCTAATCCTATAGATCCATCCTGGAGGCTTGGTGATCCGAGTAAGTTACCCTCTCTCCTTTTAATGTTTGTTTTTAGTCAGGATCTCCTTAGTTTCTATCTCTCTTTTTGTTTTATCTTGTATTTCTAATCTCTTGTTTGGTTTCTAATTTGATTTCTCCTTTGTTTGTAGAGCCGCGAGCAGTGGACGGGATTGATTTGGTAGGGTATGCAACGAGACCACTGTGATCCCATGGGAGGCCCCATGCAGAGCTGTATGTAGATGTTGGGGAGCCCTCCAGCAGCTGGCGAGACACACTGACGTCTTTTGCCCAGTCTAGCATTGGCTAGGATGGGATCAATCTTCGGAGGAGCGAGTGGGGTATTTAGGACGGGCTCCGAGCGGTTGATGAGGAGCCATTCTCGTGCGAGACTGCGGGTGCCCCTCGGGATCCTAAGCCCTCTATGCATCAGATGCTGCGTAGTGGGTCCTAGTGTGGGGTATGCCCTTCAAGAGGGTGCTCTATGATTGGAGGGATTGAGAAGCCACTTGGCTTCTCTAAATTTGTATGATATATTCTTTTGTTAGATCCGGGTCTTTGAGCGCTTTTGGGACCATGGAGTGCATGATGGCATTGTATAGAAAACTTATCATTCATGTAATATAGCTCTTTTGATCAAAACCTTGGTAGTATGGGCTGTATTTTCATTTCTAAGTTTCCTATGTAGATTATGATTGTATGTTATGATGCTCTTAGACGTTATGACAATGGAGACACAAATGATGCAAGTGTTTATTTTTCTTTTGTTTTAAGGATGCTGTATATGATAATGTAGATATCATGTTGATTTGGAATTTAGTTTCGTTAAGCAATTTTGGATACTTCATATTTGTTTGGCAAAAGTGTGACGATAAACTAATATGATGAGCAGATAGATGCCCTCTCCCAAACTCAATGCAACTTAGAAGATTGCGAGGGGCCAATCACAGATCGATGGGAAAGGGCGCAAGTTATGAGATGTGTGAAATGATAGTGATGAGAGATTTCAGATGAGAAAAATCTATGGTGGAACCCAAATTAGGATGCACAAGTTACTCCAATTGAGTGACTTCAGAGTTATGGGATGGAACTTGCTTTCGGTTTTTAGACTTAGATCCGTAGAGGCCATATAGGATAGAAAAAATCTGGGGTTTTATGATTGAACCTTTTAGATTTTGGGACATTTGCAGTCATTGTTGTGGACTCAAAGACTTCGAGATTGAAGTGTTGTGTATGACCTTTTGCATGTTTGTCAAGAGGACCCCCTACACTTGTCCCCATGCTACTATAAGAAGCGTTGGTTTAATCCACCGTGGGCAAAAGCATTAGGCGAGAAGAGTAAGGGAATTTCCATTCCTGTCCCAACCTACCGTCACTAGTGAGGAGACACAAGATCATCACCAAAGGTTGGTGGGGAAAGGAAAGGTGATAATTAAACTTTGATATTTGATCAATATTGAACTTGTTTATGAATAAAATGTCAGTATGGTGCTTATTCAAAGAGATATAGTATGGGATGATGGACACCATGAAGCTTCTAGAAACGACCCTAGGCAAGGGACACCTATCCAAGAAGAAGAAACCGAAGTGAGAATAAAACCTGAAGAGTCTTGGCGATGGTTACCATTAAGGACTTTGTAATATTCTAGCTTTATTGATAAAATGATTCCGAGATAATTTGATGAGATCGGGAAATGGAGATGTTATGATTAGAGTGTTATTGCCAACAACATCATGAGTTTGTAAGGAATTTTTTTGAAAACAAATTCCTTGGATCACATTGTGTACGAAACAAGCAGACAAATGATCTGTATCTATATGAAGATGTAAGTAAATGTAATTATTTAAATAGTGCTAGATACAGTTTTCAATCTCAGTTATCGGGTGGACTTGTTGTGAGGCTACTAATCTGTGAAAGGTATAGGTGATAATTAGGTTACCCCAAATGCAAGGCAACTTGACAAACCTAAAATGCACTATGTCGGAACTGGGATTGCTCAACACCTGGACCCTGAAAACCGAAATACAAAAAACCATGAAATTTTGAAAGTCAAAATCTCAAAAATCTAAGATACCCTTTTGAAGATATCCTCCTGATCTATCAACTGGTGAAAAATTTGACTTGTTTTTGAGCAAGTTAAGCTCCTTGAAAATCGATTTTCAAAGTTCAGCCTGGAAGGTGAAAAATTTCTGAAATTGTAAAACCTATAATTTTTTAGTCCAATTTCTTGAAAATTCCTTCAAATCTTGTGGAATGACCTCTTGGTCCCACCAGGCAGCCAAAACTATTGATGGTGAATCACAACACCCCTAAATTTCTGTAACTCGATGGGTTGAGACTCTTAGTGGCGATTGCATAACATGGAGCTTTTCCAAGTGTGGGACCTTGTGAATAAGGAAAAAACACTCTCCGAATGAAGGCCGGTTCCTATTCCTCTGTTCAGATACACACATAAAAATGTAGAGGGTTTACTCAAAAACCTAATCTAACCAACTTCCAAGGAGATAGGGTAAGAAGATGCAATAAGGATAAACCTAAAATCTAACAAAGGTGATGCACCGAGGAATGAAGAACACCTGTCTTGCCAATAAACACAAACCATTAAAATGTAATGCAAGATCATGCACAGGGTGGATACCAGATTTGTAGTGAAATATTAGGAGGATGCAAAATGAACATAGAGAGGGTTGAGAATCATCCACAGACATGCATTATTTCTCCAAAGATTGATACAAAACACACTACAAAAAGTGCTAAGAGGCAAAGTTGCATTACAATTTTAGATGGGAGGTTTGAACTCCACAAATTCACCTGCCAGAAGAAGAAAAGGGAGGGAAAAAAAAAAGAATGTCCAACCTTTAGAAAGAAGCCTCTCCTTACAATTTATAGGAAAAAATGAGAGAGGGAAGAGAGAGAAAATCCAAATCACCCCAACCACCTCCAGGTTTGCATTTAATTCATCTCATTATTGTGGTAGGTTTCGAGAACCCTAGAAACCAAAAAGTGGCGAACTATATATTTGCATCTTTTAGAAAATTCCCACCTAATTAAAGATATCCAATCATAGTTGGACAGAGGACCTTGTAAGCTTTCTGAAAAGTCCAACCTTGCGTGAATCCGAGCTCCCTGTGAAAAGTTATGCCATCTGAATATCTGGGTCGGTTCTGCTTCCTGTCAGTGCTCAGAATGTTGCGCCTCCTGAAGGTGCGCCATAGGCACATCCATATTTGTGTCGACATCATCATTTACTTGTTATTCCATGGGCACATCCCATTTTAATGTCGACACCTTTTGTCATGCACCTTTTACCTGCACCATGGGCATACATCCATTTTTTGGTGTTTGAAACCTTCTGTTGTTGCACCTTTTCCCAAATGCGCCATGGGCGCATCCATTTTCATGTCAACACCTTCTGTCGTGTGCCTTTTATCTGTTGCCAAGGGTGCATCCATTTTTGTGTCGAAACCTTCTATCATGCACCTTTTAAACGTAAGCTGCCATGGGGCACATCCATTTTCATGTCGAACCTTCTGTCATGCACCTTTTACCTGCGGCCAAGGCAATGACTTTTTCCATGTCGACACTCTGTGTCATGCGCCCTTTACATGTGATGCAAGGCGTGAATTTTGGCATGAATAAAAAGTGTAGGGTTTTGAGTTCCTTTGATATCCATATTTTTTTGCTTGTCTATATCTACCCGAGGGGGAAGATATTTACAACAGGTCTCCAAGCCACCTATGCCCTAGATGTCAAATCAATCAAATCTTTGGTGATTCTCAATTGGTCGTAAACCAAGTCAATGGTATGTAATAATGTCGTAACAAGATAAGCGTTAAAAAGTATAAACATCAATGTAGACATACTTTTGACCACATTTTCATTAACTACTAGCATACACCCACTCAAACCATCCCACGTTTATGTTCACTTCACTACAACCAATTCCAAGTTTGCAGATAGCATGGCCTTCTTAGCTTCCCAAATACCCGCTTCACCTATCGATTCTACAATCTTTGCCACCCTACCGAACAATGAATCCAATAACCTTCTTATCTACCTCACGATGCTTACTCGATTGGAACCGATACCCCTGACCAGAGTATGACCTTTGGTATAAAACAATACTCCAACTACCTTTCTCTCTCCATCTTACCTCCCTACACTCCTGATTTACCCGTAATGGACAAACGTGCCTTCCTTGAAAAGTTTCTCATTACGAGAGTCATCTTGGGGGGGAACCTCTATAAGTGCTGCTTTGATGGTATTCTCTTACGATTGTCTCACAAGTTCTAAATTACTTATACCATTAAGGAGGTTCATGATGGCATATGTGGAGGTCACTTTTCAGTGGCCTTGTTGTTGCTACCATATTCTTCACCTGTTGGTCGTCAAATAGGAATTTACGAAGAGCAACAGTTAGGGGACAAATGAAGTCCCTCTTCTTTAATGGGAGAGGTTCCCTCCGAAACTTATTCAGAAACGAACTTATTTACAAAGTACAAAACCATTATTTTCTGGTTTAAACCTTGGATATTACGAAAGTGTTTTCAATGAGGACGTTCAAGTACAAAAGGATAGAGGAATGAGAAGACGAGAACGAGCAGAAACGGCCAGAAGGGCAACATGCAGAATGATAGAGAATCAGAGAGTAATTCATTATGTATGCGAAGTTACCAGTGAACAATCGAAACAAGATCATTTTCACATCATATGAATAAGATGGAAATCAAAGACACAAAAGTTCTGTAAATAACATCTGCTAGAACACAAAGTTTATTAACATAACACAGACTCATCAAAATTCAAGGACACAAAGTTCCTTCCTTGGGGTTATACAAGATCACCGGTGCTTGCAAAGTCCCCGAAGGGTAAAAACAAAATCGGAAAGACTAATGAACTTGAGACAAAATGATCTTCACAAAAGAAAATAATGAAGTTTAAACCTCGTAGGTAATCAAATTATGCCACGTGTACATGGGAGTGGGGGCTGATGGAGAATGTTGTGACTGAACCTTCTTCTAACAAAGGTTCAAAATTTTCTAAATGGAGTTACGACCCTATATCCAATCCAAAGGCACCATGTATGCATTTTGAAAAGTCAAACCAGGCTAGCGGAGGAAATTGTTCCAAATTGCTGAATTCCTAAATATAATGATCATCGAGCCAACCGAAGGGAGTTGGGGTTCGTCCCCTGACACCTAATACCAATGCACTTTTTTGCCTGTGCATGGATGGCCACATATTTAAAGTGCACAAAAGATAAATGGCTAATGGCGGTACATGTCAATCTAGAAAGTTTGGTAACTATTTTAATTATTAAATTATCTGGTGTTTCCCGTCATACCGTTTTTACCTGTAAAAGCCTAGGATCTAAAATGCCCCTGTGAGACACCTGATTTGTGCATCTGCAGACTGCCAACTACCCCCTGGTCATTTGGGAGCTTGCAACTGGCCTTGTGTGAGCTGATTTCCCTGGCTGCTATAAGTCGCTGTCCAAGGTCTAGCATTTGCGGGCTTTGCTCTCCTCGTAAATGATTTCTCTGCAAATAGAGGACCAAACCAAACAATAGCTCCCGTGCAGCCAGTGTCTTCCAAGCTTCTCATTTCTGTGACGGCCTCTTCGGCTTCCTTTCAATCTGGGTACAGACGGGGCTTTTACTTCAGGCTGTAATAAGAAAATACAGTCATCCCTATGCCCCTTCGGGATAGAGGATTTGATTCAGTCCTGTCATAGACCAATCTGCATTTTTATTCTTTCTTGGGGTAGCCGCTCAGTTTGCGAATCCCCTGGCCTTCTGTCATTTTATCCAGCATGTTATAAACTTTATGATCTATGTTTGTAGGCCTTTGATCATTCTACCTCCATCGGGGTGATCTCCTTGCCTATCAACGGTCTCCCACTCCCCTTTCTACCACTCTTAGACCACTTTAACATATGTCCTTGCAAGAAATGACGTCAGGATTTGTCAAGCAGGGCTCAGTGGCTGTGCCCACGACCCCCAACAACCTCTGAAAGCCATATCAATAGATGACCTGTGGCCTGGTTGAATGGGGCAGCCCTATTTTTCTAATGCATATGATATGGTCAGTATGCACAACAGTGTAGTAAGTAGACATCGAGCTTATATTCTCAATAGCGTTATTTTGCGAAAGCCACCACAGCTCTCGTTATAACTGCACCCAGGTATAGTTGATGGACAAGCATAACAGGTGTGCATCCGTGGACCATCATCATGTAGCAAATAACAACATAAAATCAACTTATAGGGATTATTAGCAATACATACTGACTCAAATAGGGCGAAGCAGGTGATATTAATCATGAATCATAACATCTAGCAATCTAGTTTCTAAAATGGCTATTTTTTCAGTAAAAAATGGACAAGATTACGCTATATTAAACACTGTAAAATGTCAATAGACTGGTATTTTTTTTTTAAACGCCTGAATAAGATGTAGGATTCTGTTTTCCCATGGCAATTTCAGATGACCAAAATTGATATAGGCTATTTTTCCTTCAATCGGTGAGAAGTTATAATACGGAACACTATCCTCCATTTTGGGATGGTCATCTCTCCATTTTGTATTTTTTTGAGTACATATTGGTCATTTTTATGCTTTTTCTCGATGAAAGTGGTGATGATCAAACATAAAGAAAACAGTCAATCGCACTGTACCGCTTTTCTCCGTCATAACTTCCACCTCAAAAAATATTGAAATCAAATAATTTTTTTTTTGACACATGTGGCCGCATCCGTTTCACCAGCGGTTGGGATGGTATCCCGTTTTATCAGCATTCTTATAAGCCTGAAACAAATTTTGTCAGTCTTAAACGTAGCCATAAACATTCACATCAAAACAGTGTACTTATAAGACCTACTATTACCCAAAAATCTTACCCTAAAAACATCTACGATATTTATCCTCCCTCTTCACACCCAAACAACAACCTAAATCATACCAAAACACTACAAAGCAATACCATAACACCTCCACCACAACGCAAACAATATCAACACAGTCTGCAAACAGACTACCAAAACACCTAAACAATACCAAAACAAACTAAACAATTTTAAAACACCCCCACCACGGCCCAAAGGATACCAAAACAACTAAACAATGTCAAAACACTCAAACAATACCAAAACACTCCCACCACTTGGTGCCCAAACAATACCACAATTTGTCACCCCCACCACAACCCAAATCATACCAAAACAGCCTAAACAATTAGTTTAAAACACTCAAAACAATACCAAAAACACCCCTAGTTTAACCCCATGACCATAGGATAGTTTAGAAACGTAATAATCCCAAATTAGGTACCAAAACACCCATTTCAATAACCAAAAATTCAAACCAACAACTTAGGTTAGGTCATAGCAACACAACCAATAACTAAGGACCGGTATTAGGTCACTTATGATTCGACATAGGTCCTAGCATCACCTTACACCGTTCGCTTAACTTAGAACATGCAACTTATGCTAGGATGCTATCTCACAATACAGTATAAATAAATAGAAAAAAATCAGGTACCGATGCTGGATCGCTTCGTTTACCGACATCGGTCGCTGTAGGATAGATCTCTGGAGGTCTAACCCCCGCGCGATTTTCCTCCCCCCCCCCCCATATCCATTGAAGCCTAGGCCTCATCCCACTTGATGAAGTCAGCATCCTGAAGAGATCAATTAAGAAGACCTGACCCACCCAGCCGCCTTGGCCTATTTAACCTATGGAATGCATGCACGATCTTTTCAAGAAAAATGAAATTTATTAAAAACATTATCAGGGTTCATTCCATTGTGTACCTCTAAACTCTGAATGTTAGTTTACCATACTCAGATCCAGGTAATGAGGGGTTTAAAACATACCCGTACGATGACACATGGAATCGTGATCCAAGGATTTTTTAGTAGAAAGAGATCCATGTTTGTCCAACACTTCCTGCTCCTACTAGATGTACAATGGCTCTATCTATCCTCTAACAAAAATGGATTCTCCACCAAGAAACTGCTGCATCCTACTCACTCGGGAATCCAAGAGAAAAAATGAATCATCCATAGAAATCGTGATTTCCAAACATAAAAGGAACACTCCTTATCGAGAAAAAAATCACATGTCAATGTTTGCAATGCAAAAGAGGAAAGATAGCAATTTTTCAAAGATGTTACACAAAAACATTGAAGGTAATCTCCTTGTCATAATCAAGGTTGTGGGGAGGAAGGTTGGCATGCAAATCAGTTACCTATTCATGCACCATTTTACAGCAACCGTGTTTACCTTCTCTCCTATCCGATATCGGTCCTAACAAGGGAATCGATATTCTCTTACCTCAACATATTGCAGACTTTTCTAACCTCATCTAGATACTTCTGTGGAGCCTCCTATGTTACTAATCGCCCTTGATCTATCTATCATGACTACTCTTTTAGGCACTAGATATCTCCCTAAAGGATTTGAATCACATCCATGGTTTCTTAATAGGCATCTTGGCCTGACCCAGTAGGATCTAGATACTTTCCATATACCACCTCTTCTCTAAAAACCAGCAACCTTTGCCTTGGTATTTCCCTTACGGGCGCAGCCTCAGCTCATGTTGTAACCAGTATAGGTTCTAGTTATAACTTGCGCGACACTCTTGGCATCCATTTTTAATCAGCATTCTTTATACTCACCATCCTAGAACCTTTATCTTTCTGGTTCTGCTAGCTCATGTGCTCAAATAAATCCAGGAAATCCACATACTTTTGCTTCTTTCCACACCATGAGCATTACAGTAGATCAGGGAACTCACACTTGTAGTGCTTTTTAGACCCAAGGCCTCACCCCAACCATTTGGCCCGACCCAAGGCCTGTGGTCACCGTGACCCATGGCCACAAATCCATTTGGCCTAACCCAAGGCCGCAACCCAACCATTTGGCCCGACCCAAGTCCTTGTAATTGCTTGCGACCCAAGGTTTCGCAACACACCATTTGGAATCATGACCCAAGGCCGCACAACCTTAGTTTCATGGCCTGACTAGAGGCCGCAACCAACTTGGCCTATACCCACGGCCACATTCTTACAGATTACATGGCCCGACCTAAGTGCCGTACACCAACTGACATTTGGCCTGACCCAAGGCTGCATTTCACAGTATACCATGGCGTTGTACCCGATAAGGCCTCACCAAAAATGTCCTTTTTATGCCCACAATCATACATTTTATTTTATCCATCCATCATAGTACCTTTTTGTTCTCATCGAGTTCACCTGTTCATGTGTTTTTAGCATGATTAGGGTCCTTGACTTGATCTAGTCGCTACCAACTTTGCCTAGACTTAGACCGTGACATTTATCTTAACCAAACCAACCATTTGGTACTTCCGAACATGCCCAAACGTTCCTGTACCTTACCCGTTATATACCCTGAGAGCTACTTCCTATGCCTTGGATACCAGGATTATATCACCCTTGTTTGGATAAACTATCGACCTTTGCCTATGGAATTGACTTGGTTTGCTCGAGTCAAATCATGTACCCCTAGTCACACTAATGCATTTCATACGTGTAGTCTGCTTCTTTGGACCTACCTCAGCAATCTCACACATCATCTCAGACACCATTTACCCTTTATCAACCCTATCCCTGAATTTCACGTTATCTCAATTTGTGATAGATTTGAGGGGGATTACCTATACCCTTAATAGGGGAAACCACTTCCTCTATTATTGTCCGTGCAGCTTTACAAAAAAAACTACACGACAATAAGGGGCTAATGTAGACACCAAATTTGTGTCATTACGATACTCCTTGTGACCCGCATCTCATTTCGCAACCTAACCTCATCACCTAAACCTTACACAATTATTTATTAATTACCTTATAATTAATAAATCCACATCACCTTACCTGCCACCTCATTTTGCCACCTCATCATGACCTAGTCTTAACCCTAAACTAATCTAATTAAGACCTATAACTTGGTCTAATTCCACACCTATGACTAATTACTCCTCATCCGCACCTAAAACCAACTTCATAATGATTTGACCAAGCCCGCAACCAATCCCTCGGAAGAAAAGGAGGGAAAGTTGGCTATTTTACTAAAAATAGCCCACTTTGACCTGACCGATACCGGTTCCTACTCGACCGCCGTCGGTTATGTAACCGCCATCGGTTCCCTGTAAATGGGCTCCCCTAACCAAAAACAAAGGTGGATCAGAGGATTTTTGGATCAATCAGGATCATCAGAAGCAATCATTGAGAATCTGGATTTTTACTTGGCCGAGCAGAGACAAGTGAAGAAGACAAGAAGAGTTTGCAGAGAAGGACATCAAGCCCAAGACTGCAACTAAATAACCAGAGCCCGAGTAACACTCATCCGAGCATCAGAAGAGGAGATAACTCATCTTGGATTGTCAGATCATCTAACTTGGGTCCTGTCTTCATCATCACAGTCCTGAAACCTGCATTCTACATCAGGGACGAGTAAGTAGTGTTTTATATGTTTCTAAGCACCATTTTCTTGAGCTTGTTGATTAATAGTAATCATAAGTTTATTCCCAAGATCTACTACCAGCAACATACTACACTTAACCTTCACCCCCATACATCCCACTGATTTTGCCCAGAAGGCCATTTTACACACTCTGAGTCTTCCCTATCCTCCCATCATTCCCCTCAGCCATCCCTACCAATCTTAATAACCCCATATCGAATCACCCAAAATGCAACCAACCTCTACTTGTTTCAACGAAGCACTTAGATTGCTATTTTACCCTACCGGTATCTTAATTCATCCCCTACCGGCAGTGGTTCTCTAACCGCGGTCGGTTATACCCAGTGACCAAGGCGTCGGTCACTGATTGACTTATACCCCAAAACCTTTTTCTCGTATTCTATTTTCCACCTAACAACTTCAGATCCAGTCTGGTTTATCCCTATAACTCAACCTGAACATATCAACGACCAGTAACCGAACAAACAATCGTGACATTTTATTATTGATAATTTAGCTTCTATTGTTTTGTAATGAGATACCTAAATCGTGATTTTGCAATAGCTTTCTTTGTTATCATTTGTGAGGTAATTTGTATTAAAAGGGGAACTGACCACCTTCGAAAGGAAGTTTTATATTTCCAAAATGGGCCATAAGGCAGCTCCCTCATTTATTTTATAGATCTAATTAAAATCTGGTGGTCCTGTATTCTTACTTGTAGGTAGTCCTTCCAAGACAAAAAGGAGTTCTTCGCAGTCGATTTGATCTTTCTCTATTGTACGCCCACACCATCCCAACGATCAACAGGTATTCCTCCTAGCCCTAACCCTTATCTATTTGTCAAAGGAATGATAGGATAGAAGCAAGTCTATTCTGCAGAGCCGAAGATAGATTTCCTTTTTGAGGGAAACAGTCATCTATTTGCTAGAATTTTTACTCAAGGAGTTTGAATTTGAAAATCTTGTATATTATTTTTGAATTTTTTTTTGGAATTTTATGTCATGGACAAGACTATAGAGAGGTATAGGCTACTTTTATGAATACAAAAACATAACACATAATGGAAAGCTATGAAGGAGAGGTTTTAAGTGATGAATGACCATGGGGATCTCCATCCTGAGGGTAGGATGAAAATGTATCCATGAGAATCATGCAATGCAGTAGATCCGTGGTACTCATATTGAATATAAGGCTGAAATGTGATAGGTAATCACATGATTCTGGTTTAGTCATTAAGGATCCTGTAAAATAGGTAAGTTGAAGGTGAATGTTGCTGCAAGGGACGAGCATTTAATAGACATAACAGGGTGAGGTAGGAAAACTTGATTAAACAATAGAATGGTTGAAGTGGTTGAATATGCAAGACATTGAGGGGCTCAGGTTTGGGTTCACCTTCAAGTGAAGATAAACAATAAGCACCTCGATCCATAGGCATGAGTAACGATATAATGGTCTAATCCAATTAAGAGTGAACTTTCCCTATTTACTTTTTGCTTCTTTTTTTACATTTTGATTTTCCTTCAAGGATGAGGTCACCGACCTTGGAAGGTTCACTGTCATGGACACATTTATCGTAGGCACGTTTGATATATTTTTGGTATATTTGAAGGCGATTGAGATCATTTAGATGAACATTCATCTAACAACTCAAGTTCTGCCAAACGGTCCTTGGTGAAAATCATCAACGTTGAGCATATCTTTGAGTGAGATCCAAAGAGTGATGGAATTTAGAATTCGAGAGGAAAAACACCCTCTATACCATAGACCAAAGAGAAAGGGTGTGGCCACAGTGGTTGAGTGTACGAATACTAGGGCGATAAGACGCATAAGGAAAAATGAATGTGCATGTGCCAATCCTTCACCAATATCATCAACCACTTTCATTAAAAAAATTATTGATGAGGGTTTTTTTATTTGATTCGGATCTTGGCCATTTGTTTGTAGGATAATAAGGTGAATTAGAAATTGATTTGAATGCCAAAGGCATCACAGAGTTTTTGCGATAGGTTTATGTTTTGGAATTGTTTTCTGTTATCAGTGATGAGGTGGTGAGGAACACCAAAGCAAAAAATGATGTGATGGTTGATGAATTCACATATTTTCTCATATTTTCATAGAAATGAGAGGTACAACTTCTATCCATTTAGTGTAATATTTGTTAGCAGTTAATAATCCATTGATGACGTTGGGAAGAATGAGGCTTAATCTCTCCAACAAGATCCAAACCCCATAGAGTTAGAAGGGCCAAAGGTCTCGTGCAACCTGTAAGGCATGACTAGGGTGCGTGATGAAGATTTTCATGTAGTTGACATCTTATACCGCAATTCTTGACATAGTAAAATAGAATCACGATTTATGATTGGCCAGTAAAAGCAAAGACGAAAGGATGTACTTAGTGAAAGCTAAGGACATTGAAGCAACCTCCACATATTTCATGCTGTGAACTTCCATGATTGTGTATAAGGAACTTCAGAACTTTTAAGAAATCATAAGAGGATATCATCAAAGCCACATGCTTATAGAGAAGACCACCCATGATTACATATTGAGAGACACTTTTTGAGAAAGGCTTGTTTTCTATTACGTGAGTGAGATCTAGGAGGTAAGAATGTAAAGGGAAAGGTAGTCAACAAACTGCTTATACCAAAGGTCACATCAGGTCAGGGGTCAATATTTCCTATCAAGGTTAACATCATCAAAATAGATAAGAAGGTGATTCCAACCTTTTTACTATGACAAATATTTTTGAGTCTGAGGATGAAGTAGCGTATTTGAGAAGCTAAGACAAATCATAGTGTCCACAAATTTATTAGTGGAACGCGGGGTGGTTTGAAGGGTTGTAATGATCATAAGGTCGTCAAAAGTCATGTCAACATGATGTTTATAGTTTTCAAGTATCTCGTTACGACAATTGGTATATTACCATTAACTTGGTTCATAACCAGTTGAGGTTGACCAAAGATATTAATTGATTTAACGTCTAAGGCATATGGATGTTTGAAGGCCTAGTACGAGTGAGTTAATATTCAGCATGATATTGTTAGTAAAATCAAAAGTATAGTTTGAAAGATAATGGAATAGGCTCACGGTCAAGAGGAATGAGGATAATATCTAATACCTACCCCAATGCTGAAATTTGGAACCATTGAAGAATAAGATTGTCATCTAATAAATGACATTCGTCTAAGGTAGAGGGGTAGAAATGGATTCATCAAGGAAATTTGAAATTATAGAAGATTGGTTTTTGGAGAGAGGTACATCTAGCCAAGTTGGTCAAAAATGGTCTTATCCCTTGATAGACTTTTGATGGATGAATTTGAGATCTTGGTCATGCTAAGAAGCATGAGCCATCATGTGTAGAATGTTTATGTTGGTAGGGATTAGCGTACATGTAATGTAAGGGGTTAGTATTGGTGACAGGACGATAGGTTTTTTAGTTGCAGTAGGTAATGGAGAAGTTTAGTGTTAAGGACCAAATTTAAGGCTAGGAAGAGTTTTTCAGGATGTGAGTATATATAGTTTTTGTAGTATAAAATCAGTACGACTTATATAATAAACTACTTTCTCCCTCTATTTTGTTCATCACGATAAGCGAGCATCGGCACCCAAGGAATGATTGGTAGCAGAAATGTATAAAGGTAAAAATGGTGATTGTCATCCTTAGGTGGAATGAGTCACGTAGTGATTGGAGAAGGTATTTTTTTAAGGCTTTGAAGGATCATTATGGCATTCATCATCCCATTTGAAGAAAACATCCTTTTTGAGAATATGATGAACTAGATGGTAGTGGTTGGATAATTGTTAGAGGTAAAGCGATGAATAGATTGTAACTTTCCTTGTAGTACTACGAAGTTGGTGAAGAATAATAGGTACAGAGGAATCTCGAGAATAGCCTTTATTTTAGCAAGGATCAACTTCAATTCCATGTAAAGAAACAATAAAACCAAGAAGCTTTCTCAGAGAGAATAGTGAACACACACTTCTTAGGTTAAAGGCAGACATGAAGTATTTGATGAGATGGTCAAAGAAAAAATGTAAAGATAGTACAAGGTGCTTGACCCAATATTTAGATTTTGAAATAAGACATCATCAATGTAATCTTCTAATATGTGATGCATGATGTCATAAAAGATATAAGTCATAGCCCTCGGATATATAGCACCAGTGTTTTTAACACCAAAGGGCATGACACGATGAGCAGTAGAAATTCTACCATAGAAGTCATGAATGGTGGTTTTGTGTTGATCTTCCGAGGTAATTGCATATTTTGGTTATAACCCAAGAAACCATCCATGAGTGATAACATCTCATGGCTAGCGATGCAAGATCAATTAGCTTGTTAATAATAGGTAAGAGGAAAGTCATCTTTGGGGAAAGCTAAGTTAAGGTCACATGGAATCCATAATAAATGTAGAGTCCCCATGTCCCTTTTTTGACAGGGACATGATGTTAGAAGATCCGATTAGGGCTAGTCAATGGGTAGGATTAAGGAAACATAAAAGAAGGGGCTATGATGTTCTTCTTTGACAAGAAGGGAAATACGTAAGGATGCATTTTTGTCAGATTCTGTTTCATGGATTTGGCATTAGGAATGGTTACGATATTGTGGACCAATAATTTTTGGGTCAATACTAGGGAATATCTATGTAGGACCAAGAAAAAGTGTGATTATGATCTCTAGAGGAAATAAGTCAAATGGCTTCCTATTCAAAAACATCTAAAGATTGTCCTAATCTTTAAGAATGTGTACGGGTCGTCATGAAGTGTGATATGTTGATCTTCATATGGTCAATTCATTCAACTTGGTTTGCTATCTCAAAAGGTAAATTACCTGGTGAATATAAGAATCTTCTACACCAAGGTAGGTGAGAATAGACTCATCATCGTGACATTTGAATAATGTTAATAAAAGGTGTGTATCATCATCAATCATGTCAGGATACAGGAAGTAAAGAGTGGAAGAGGGAGCCTCACCATCACGTTTATAAGTCAAAGGCTCCATAGGGAATACGATGTTCACGAAGAAATAAAATTTTAGGAGGAATAGATTCAAGAATCCATCAGACTTTATAGGTGAAGGTGGTGAATGAAGGTGAATGAAGGTGAATTTTTATTGTCCTCAATGAGTTCAACTGTAGGCCTGTCTTAGAAGGTGGTTCAGAAAATCCAATACGAATACAATCATTTATGCTTATGAGTGTGGTACAAGGAATGATGAGTATGGTGGCCTTGTTCATAGAAAGCCAAAGCCAAATCCCTTCCAAGCACAATGATGGAGTAAGGTGTGGGTGAAACGTTTCGGTTGGTGAGATGATTGGAATGTGAGTGGAAAATGGTCAAGCTTGGTGAAGGTGGCTCAGAGCGAGTAGGTAGAAGCATCAAGTCCCCCATACATTAGAGGTGGTGCAAAGGTGGGGAGGACCATAAAGGAGACATTCTCCTATATGGTGATCGTAGTGAGGGTGTTGGTGAAGGCTTCCATACTCTTATGGAGTAAGAAATATGTTGACACTATATAGGCGGTACTCCCCAAGAGTGAGGCATTGAAAAACACCTTCCAAGGGATCAGTGGTTGGTATGTAGGTAGCAAGTATGAATAATGTGTCGGAGGTCAATGTGGAGGTGGAGTTAATGGATTGGGAAGTTGATGGGTTAGCCATGGAGGTTATGGCAGCAGTAGGAATGGAAGAGGTATGTGTGGTAGAAGCAGCGGCTATACTGGTAGGTGGAGGTGTAAGTGAAGTTGTTGTGATCGCGGAGGTAGATGAATCAATAGGAATGAGCACATCATTGGGTCGCTAAAGCATGTTACATGTTTTAAAAGGTGATGGGTCAGTTGGAATGGTATATGTGTGTCCTTCGTGTTCAAAATCTACACAATGATGCAAAGTGGAAGGAACATAACCCATGACATAGATCAAGGGTCTACCAAGCAATAGGTTATATTGGAATTCCCCCTCCAAAATGTAAAACAATTCGGGAATAGTGCAGGGGCCTGTCAACACTAAAATTTTCCTCCATAATTTCTATTTCATTAATGTATGTATTAGGAATAGGATGTTGTTAAGTATAATTAGTAGTAGCATCTGATAGAAGATAACGGCGCCGTCAGTACGGTGTCACCAATAATGTGGAGTACGGTAACAGTCAAAGTACAATAGGAATGTTGTAAAAAGTAAATATTTGTCGTAAGTGGTCCGTCATGTAAAATGGCAAAGTTGGGATTAGAGACGTAGGTCTACATGAGTAGGATTAACTATTACTTCTACCTTAGGCACCGTGATCCTTAACATTCGTGTAGGACCACGTACTTTACCCGAACTCTTCTATGTCCTTGAGGGAGAGTTCCAATACAATATGTTGTTAGGCCGCCCTTGGATCCGGGCTATGGGATGCGTTCCCTCACACCTTACATAGATGCATAAAATTTGAGTACGAGGGGAAGTCCTACACCGTAAAAGCTGATCCTCCCCCCTTAAAAACCTGCAATATGTTTATATCGCCCTAATGATGTGCTTGTACCAATCAAGACACCCATTCATCCAACCCACCACCATCTACTTCAACCATGTACCTCAACCATCCACTTCAAACACCGCACCCTTCAACCAATGAAACCGCTGTCACAAAAACCCCTTCCCTTCCCGCAGCTAACATCCCAACCTCAGACCCCTTAGTAGATGTTTTTCAACGCCTTACGCTGGGGGAGTATCGCCTATATAACGTTAGTTCTTTCCATACCCCACAGGAGTACGGACAGTTACATGCACATCCTACCTACGACCGTCGTGTGGGGGAAGTAATCCTACGGACCACCTCATTGCCGCACGCACCAACCTAACATATGGGGGTGTTCGACGCATCTCCGTTACCCCTGAACCTCCTCTTGGTGTGGTTCCCTTCCAATCTGATTTTCAATACCTGACAAATCGTCGTTTCGCCCTCACCTTCTTGACTCGCTGTGCTTGGAAAGGCTTTGGTTTTGGTCTTTATGAACAAGGCCGACATACAATCATTCCCGTAACTACACGCAACACAATGATCGTAGTGGTCTCGGTTTTCCGGGAAACACTTACACCGAAGGAACCTCATGTCAGTTGTATCTGGAAGATGACGACGTCACCCCTACCAAACCATCATCACCCATTTTGCCATCGTCACCCACAGAGTCGATAGACCCTGAATCTATCCCTCCTAACTTTTTTTTTTCATAAATGCTATCTTCCTAGGTCCTCTCACTTATCAACGTGATAATGAGGACCCATCTTCTCTTCCCCTTCTGTATCCAGACATGATCGAAGAGGATTCGCCTTCGATTAATGTTGTTGAGTGCCAGGATGACGACTCCATCCTCACTTACCTTGGTGCGGATGACTCTTATATTCAACGCGCCTTACCATCTGAAACTCAAACCATGCTGAACGAGTCTACTATAGAAATCAACATCCACACAGAGGAGGATCCTCACATTGTGAAGATCGGACAATCCCTTAACACATCAGAACAAGCCGCCTTTACTACCTTCTCCGTGCCGCAACCAAGCTTTCGCTTGGTCCTACGCTGACATGCCAGGAATTGATCCTGACATTTGCTGTCCATAACATTACCCTGAAACCCGATTCCAAACCATTCAAACAGAAACTGAGAAAAATGCATCCACGTATTGCCCTCTTGGTCAAATAAGAGCTTCAACGACTCCTTTCTATTTCCTTCATCTTGCCTATTGATTATCCTCAATGGATTTCTAACATCGTACCTGTCACTAAAGCGACCGGGGGACTTCGGATATGCACGGATTTTAGGGATCTTAACCTCGCTTGCCCTAAGGATGACTTCCCCCTACCTAGTATTGACCAACTTGTTGATCTCACTGCAGGCCATGAGATGCTCTCTCTCATGGATGGCTTTTCAGGATACAACCAAATTTTGGTTGCCCCTGCCGATCAACATAAAACTGCCTTCATAACTCCTTGGGGAACCTTCTGTTTTCGTGTAATGCCATTTGGCCTTAAGAATGCTGGTGCAACCTATCAGCGGGCTATGACCTACATTTTTCATGACATTATGCACACTATCCTTGAAGATTATGTCGATGATCTTCTTGGCAAATCTAAACATCGTAGTGAACATCTCGATGTTTTAACCATTATTTTTGATCGCCTGTTACAATATTCTGTCCGTCTTCAACCAAAGAAATGTGTCTTTGGTGTCCTTTCGGGAAAACTTCTTGGCTTTATCGTCTCTTTGCGTGGCATTGAGGTCGATCCATCTAAAGTCAAAGCTATCCTAGAAATGCCCCCCCACCTACTAACCTCAAACAATTGCGTAGTTTGCAAGGTAAACTCCAATCTATCCGGCGTTTCATCTCCCAACTCTCGGATCGATGTCAACCTTTCCATCACCTCCTTAAAAAGACATTGACTTTCAATGGAGTGAAGAGTGTCACCAAGCCTTTGAAGCTCTCAAAGCCTATCTCTTGCAGCCACCCGTGCTTATCCCACCTCAGGACGATCGCCCTTTCTACCTTTACCTTTTCCGCCACTGACCACGCTGTAGGGGCCATGCTCGCACATCGTGACTCCGAGAATCGAGAACAAGCCGTTTATTATATAAGTCGTACTTCGTGGATTATGAGACTAGGTATACACATGTAGAAAAGTTGTGCCTAGCCCTATCATTCGTGGCCACCAAACTCCGACACTACCTCTGAATCACAAAACTTTCGTCATCACCAACACGGACCCCATCCATTATATGTATGCCAAACCTCATCTAAACCAACGCATCACCCGATGGCTATGCTCCTCGCCGACCTCGACCTTGAGTTTGTACCACCAAAATCAATCAAAGGACAAACCATTGCAGACCAACTTGCGAAGCCCCTTTACCTGGGGAACAATTTACCAATTTTACGTTCCCCGCCGAACTCATCGCCACTCTTTCACTCAGGAGGAGTCGTATCCAATGACCCCTCTTCTTCGATGGATCCAAATGCCAGCGCGGTGGAGGAGCCGGCGTTGTTCTCATTCCTCTTGACGCTGAGCCTATGCCTCTTTCATTCCGACTCGATTTCCCCTGCACTAATAATAATACGCGGAATACGAGGCCCTTGTTTGGGTCTCCAGGTTGCGTTACACTTAGGTGTAAAATCTATCAATATTTTTGGTGACTCTCAATTGGTAGTCAATCAAGTTATGGGCATCTACCAATGTAAAAATGAGGAACTTCAAAAGTACAAAAACACTACGTGGATTCACTTCTAGCCTTATTTACTCACTATTCTATCCAAACCATTCCCCGCTCCCACTAACAAATTTGCGGATACTATGGCTTGCTTAGCCTCGCAAATTCCAGCTTCATCAACTGACTCTGACATTTTCGTCTTGGTCCAACAACTCTTTGCCCCATCTTACTCAGCCCCGGTTGTTTGTATGATAAATAATGTGTCTGCTAATTCACAGGATACCTGGTATCACCAATTTCACGACTACCTTACAACCTCTGTTCTCCCACCTGACCTTACTAGTACCGCAAAAACGTGCTTTTCTAAAAGTGTTTTTCTCGTTATGTTGTCATGGGGGGACTCCTTTATAAACGTGGCTTTGATGGCATCCTCCTTCGATGTCTAACCGGCGCGGAGGTCACCTATACCATCCAACAAGTCCATGACGGTATTTGTGGTGGACATTTTAGCGGCCTTGCCCTGGCCAAATGAATCCTTCGCCTAGGTTATTATTGGCCTACTCTTAATAACGACTGCTACGAATATGTTAAGCATTGTGTTATGTGTCAACAACATGCCAACCTTCAACATACTCCTAGCCACCCGCTACAGGTCGCCCGAGATCTTTGGCCTTTCTCACAATGGGGTTTAGACCTTATTGGTGAGATTCACCCCCCCCTTCTTCGCAACGTCACCGTTGGATAATCACAGCAAACCGAATATTACACAAAATGGGTGGAGGCTATTCCACTCATTTCAACTAACGTTATAAAAACACATTTCCTCCATCACTCTCACCTTAGGTTTTTTTTTAAGGCACAAAAAGTGAATTCTTTCTGAAGTATTCATTCATAAATGTTGGGGTATTGGACTCAATCCAACTCTAAAATATTCCTAACTCCCTTCCATAAACATCTTTAAATTATTTCTATCCCAATGGCAAAACCTTACAACATTGGCCAACCATGAGTATTTATCTCACTTTTAGATGGAAAAGACGTTCTTAAACCTGTTTTGTTTGGTCTAACTTCACTAAATTATTAAAAAATTCTCACCATGGATCTTACCCTAAATTTTCCCACAAACACCTCAAGGAAACTTTGAAACATCTCCAATCACGAATTTTTTAAACTTAGTTATGCATTTCTCAAACCACTAGGACTTACATGTTATCTAGGTTTGTGGGTTTTGATGTTCTAATCCAAAATAGAAGTAGAAGGGAATTATAACTCAACATTAAACCTATATAAAAGGCCTTATAAACTTTATACATCATGTTCACTCACCTAAATGATTTCATGAGCTCACTGGCTATAAAATGGATCCCATGCCCATTTTTTCGAAACACCTAGAGTAGGTCTAGGATGATCACCTGATGAAACTGAGTCTCACAGTACCATAATATGAAGCTGATTTTTGTACCTAAAAACTCTCTTACTCATCTCTGCAGGTGTTTACCATTCTCCTCAAAGTAACTTATTCAAAACATCATGCCTCCTATCACATATGCTATGATAGGTCACTAATTAGGACTTAATAGGCCAAGCCATTCTATATTTTTCCACTTGTGAAACCATAGAATCAACCCAAATGTCCATTTCATATCTATTATCGTTAATGAGATTTTACATATTGATAACACCTAACTCACTCGTGTAAACATCACATCTTCTGAGAACCAGGTATGGCACTAATGCTACCATCAAGTTTGAACCATTGTTTAATATCATATTAACCCTAATGTTACTAACCCCATCAATTCAAATTGTACCATATTTGAT
The DNA here is from genome assembly GCA_019776745.2 of Taxus chinensis. Lineage (NCBI taxonomy): Eukaryota > Viridiplantae > Streptophyta > Pinopsida > Cupressales > Taxaceae > Taxus > Taxus chinensis. The sequence continues at coordinate 44,494 of JAHRHJ020000431.1, read as the reverse complement.
AAATAATATTATTCAGGAACCCAAGAAGCAGTTACCCAAGTTCAGAGCATTTTTGACTAACTATTTTATGAGTGGGGTAATGAAGGCGATGGTATTGACCTGTATCAATAGATTGAGTAAGTTGGGATTTGTATTTATTGTCCACATGAGGAAAATTCACCTCTTCCTAACATCGTAAAATGAAAATTATGAAGAGGAAAATGGTATTTAAAAATGTTTTTGATGGATCAAGAAGCATATAAGGACGAGGAGGAGGTGTAGTCCTTGTATCTCCCACTAGTATGAAGTATTTACCCTCTTTTAGATTTCATTTTAGCTTCTCCAAATACTCCCAAAAATATGAATCCCCTCATCCATAGATTCCAATGGATAAGAAATAAGAACATAAAAAATTGCATAGTTTTGGAGATAGTGAGATAATTGTAAACCAAGTCAGAGGATCAAATGTAGATAAGAATTAATTGATAATAACCTATAAGCATAGAATATGGGATCTTTTGGAATATTTTTAAGCCTTTAGTATCAATTCCATACGACGAAGGGAGAAAGAAGCTTCTATTAGGATGGCTATAATTGGAGAAAAGTTTGATGTTGTCAAAAATGTCAAGAGAGACATGTTTCAACCCCACATTAAGGTAGTGGTTAAGCCCTGCCATACAAAATAATGACACTAATTGGAAAGTATTTAAGAGTGATCAATAATTTTATTTTTATCTAATAACTAGGTTGATTTTTTCATCAAAAAAATCAAGAAAACATTAGAGTAGAAGTATGGGATTCATGTTGTCCAACTTAGGTCAAATAAATTTTCCCAAGAGCCTAATGACCCTGGAATCCATTTTCAACCCCGAATGTCTAGTTTAGAAAAGAAAAGGAAAATATAATAGTAAAGGGGTGAACAGTTAGCACCCATCTTATTTGGTGAAAGAAAATGGCTCAATATTTGTAAAAGTATGCAACCCACAAGAAAACATGTTTTGAAGAACTTTTTCCAGTAATTTGCTAATATTTTAACATGGAGATATGAATACCTTAGAAGTTTTGATCCTAACTTATCTAAACATACCATTGAACTAGATCAAGAAGCTAAGACCATAAAAAAACAAATGCTTGTTAATCCTATTTCACCTTGTTCTTAGATTATTTCTTTGAACTGTTGACAAAATAAATAGGGTAACGGGCATAGGAGGAATACCTGTTCAAATGTTGGTTGATGGGTTGTTGCACGCGTATGAATTATGAATCCACATCTGATCGTGAGAGCTTCATTTTGGTTAGGAGGAACCACCTGTAATGCAAAGCAAGACCACAAGAAGGAATTAAATAATATGGGTAGTGAACTACCTAACGTATGCTAGATTCGGGAAGTGTGATACTTCCTAGATGGCTGTCAGTCCATTGTTTTAAACAATTTACTGTTGTAAACAAAGTAAATCCTATCGTAATTTGAAATGAATTAGGTATCTCACTTAAAACACAGTAAGAAATAGATCTAATCTAATAGGCTAAGCTAGAATAGAATCCAAAGGTCAAATGATTGGTTTTGGGTTCTGCAAATTTGACAGAGGTCTCAGGTAGATCACAGGTGGATTAGGGTGAGATGAAATTAAGTGGGTAGGTCTTTGTTCTTGGCTATGTGGGAAAATACAGAGACCGATGTGAGTCAGGGGTAATCGACAGTGGTCAGGTGTGACTGGTGCTGATTACTTTAAAATCTAGGAATGTCACAAAACAAGTTTTAGGTATCCTTTGTGATTACACAAAGGACATTGGTTGGTTGGGATGATGTATTGGGATACTGGGATAGGATTTGGAAAGGATTTAATGGGTATATGGAGGTGGAAATGTTGGATAAGGTTCATAGGTGGCTAGCTAAACAATATATGATAAAATGATGATGAAATGAAATAAACCATAAAAGTATGACATTATACTTACTTGGATTCCAGTCCTAAATTCCTATTAGTGAGGGATGGAGGTGTTGATGAGGGCTTGAATGCTACAAGTGATCACCAGGTGAAGGAAAGCTTCTACATGGGCTACATGTGCATTCCTCTTTGCTTGGTTAGATCAGATCATGATTGTGCAAGAAAAGATGTTTGATCTCCTTCCTTACATGTCTGATATCATTGGAATTCACTCTCTGAAGATGTGTTATCTCTCTAAGATGTGATAATGCTCACCAACCTTTTTGCTTCCAACTTACAACCTTGAGAATAAGGTTGTTTTGGGGTTAAAAGGGTAACCGATGGCAGTTTCGGCATAACCGGCGACGGTTAGCGGTAACCGGCGTTGGGCAAGGTGGGATTTCCTAGGTTTACTAAACTAGGGAGAGACTCTTGATTTCCTTAGATCTCATGTTGTTAACCCATGGATTATATTGGGAGCTTCTTGTGACCATGTGGGAATGTGGTTAGAGGGAATGTAGGCATTGATTTTTAGGGTTTGGGTATGTCTTAGTTCATTATGGAAACTTACTAAGAACAGGTCTTAGGTTGAGTTGGCTTGGTGAGGTGTCTAAGTGAATCTATATGTGTGGATATTATTTAAAATAAGATATTTAAATAATAAGTATAGTGAGGATAATGCATTAATTTAATTAAATTAATTAAATTAATATTAGTGGGGTGAAAGGGGTCATGGCTAGGTGAATGTGATGAAGGGTGCTTATTTGTCGAGGGACCAAAGGGGAGTATGACATAATTTTAGTGTCTACATTTTTTTCCTCTTTTTGTTTTGCCTAGCTTGTATTGGTAAGTGACGCTTGACAAAAATAAGATGTGGTTGCCCCATGTGCGGGTGAAGGTGATCCCCCTCAAAGTAGGAACTGACAAGGTAGCAGGTAGAATCGGTGAGTGGTTTGATAAAAGGTGAATGTGAGAAAGGGGAAGGTGGGGAATGGGAAAAAGGGTGAAATGGTCTACTCAGGAAATCAAGGTAATTGTGTCAGGGTCAAAGGTGGCAATAATCAAACACACACACACGTATAAACTAGTAGCACGCTATCGGGTTGAAGAGCAGGCAAACTCTACATCGTCTAAGGTTGATAGGTTTATCCAAACAAGGTTGAAGTGAATCCAGTATCTAAGGTATAGGATATGGTCAAGAAACACAATGTAGGTTAGGTGCAGGAACGTTTAGGTTTGTTTCCAGTACACCAAAGGTAGGGTCAGGATAAACGGTCATGGACAATAGGCTAGGTAAGGTCATTAGGTCAATCAACACAGGTAACAGATGCCGCAAGGTATAGCAAACACATGAGGTCAAAGGTCACTAGCAATGGTCCAGGTCCAAATATTGAGGTCACGACATAGGTAATGCCAAGGTAGGGGTAAAATAATGAGTCCCCAAAGGAGGAAAAATGGAGGTAGTAAATGAGAAGGTCAGGGTGTGGGTAAAGGTAAGGTAAATGGATTAGGGATAAAGGATTAGGGTGTAGGGGTGAGGTAAAAGGAATTAAGGTAAAGGGTGGGGTAAAAGGGGCTTAATTGAGGGAAATGTGTAGGTGAGGATGACCAATGGTGGTCATGGAAAACTGATGATGGTGAGGTAGGGCACGCGACCGATGCTGGTCAAGGGTAATTGACATCGGTTAGGTCAGGTTGGTTATAAAAACAAAAAATCCATTTTTATTATTCATTTGTTATTTACAAAGTGAGAAAAGAGAGAAAATGACAAGAAAGAGAGAGAAAGATTGAAGAGTGAATGAAACGTGACAATGAGTTGGCAGTGTGATTGGATGAGGGTTGGGTTAGTGAGCAGCGGGTCCATGGGATCAGGGTGAGACATTTGATTGGTTGGAGGTGACGAGTAGCTATTCGATGATGGCAGAGGCCAGAGAGGGATCTGGCAGGCCACCGGCACAGCGACTAGATGTGCCATTGACGATGGCAATGGTTGCATGATGAGGTAAGTTCCCAACGCTACATTGTTGATTAGATAGATAAGGAGGTTGGAGTATTAGTTAGAATTAGGTTTTTTCTAGGTTTTCATGGGGGTTTTATGGGGGGGAAATGAAATTTAAAATTTTGGCTATGGAGGGAATGACGGGCTAGAAGAGGGGGTAGGGGGAAGGGTAGTAAATGGGTATAGGGTGGGGTGGGTAGAGGTCTAGGGGTAGTTTTTAGGTCAATGTAGGAGGGGTAAAAGGGTCAGGGGGTGATTTTTAGAAAATGGGGGTTTTTGGAAGTCAGAGGATTTTACCACAATAGTGACTGGCGTTGGTAAAATAGGAGACGGCCAGTTTTAGGGGTAACGGGGTTGGTTAATAACTAGTATCGGTTTTGGACCAAACAGGGGACCAACACCAGTGACATAGGTTGACTGTGGTCAATAGGTGAAGGGGAAGAACTGGTTAGGGTGAGCCACCAAATAGGTGACCAATGCCGGTTTAAGGGTGACCGATAGTCGGTTAGGGTGGGTAGGTTAACACTGGTTAGGATTTTAGGTACACAAGGGTCCAAAAGTGATTTGGGCTAGGTAGTTGAGATGGGTAGAGTTAAAATAGGGTGGAGGGTAATGATAATGGGAGTGAATATGGTCATGGTAAAATGTTGATTAATGTCATGTTTTGGATTGGATGCAGGGGAGAGATGCAGTTACATATGAGGGACAGGGTTCCACCTCTACTAGTGACAGTACATGGCATAGCAACCCCTTTGGAGCTGGCAACATGTCGAGGGCAGGTGGGCTTGAGTTGGGTTCGTCACTATCGGCATGTTGTTTCGAATCCCAGCTTGATGGTCACCTCATCGATAGATGGGATCCTGTGACCAAAACATTCCACCTTTCGACGGGTGAGATGACTATCACCCTGGAGGACATGTTATGGATTTTATGGTTACCCATATTGGGTGCCCAAGGTGTATTCTATCTCCTCAAAGGCCTCATAGGAGTTGATTGCTGACTATTTTTGGTGAGGGAGTAGCTGATCTAATATTCCATAGTGCACTAATTTGAGTTATGGAGAGATGTACCTATCCCGTCTGGATGAGATGAGGCTAGTTGTTTTGTTGATGGAGGTAGTGTGCTACTATCACACTGTCTGGATGTAGAGGGTGGAGACTTTCCCCTATCACTGATGGGGGTACTCCACAACATGATGATGTATGAGACATGATTTTCCTGGGCACTAGCATTCTTAGTGTAGCTATACATAGAGTTGTGGGCATATGGGCGTTTGCGTAGGTTTAGCTTCTGTTGTACATTTTCTACTACACTGTTGGGCTTACAAGCACATAGTTTGTGCATACAAACCTATAGGGATGCCCCAAGTAGATGCATTCCCAGATGGTATTTATGTGGGTGGGATACAGGAGATGGGTGTCAATGATAGGAGAGCGGAGATCGGGTAGGGCTACACATGATGTAGGCCCATTTTTCAGCAGTTACTGGAGGGGTTATGTCTGGAGTGGACATTATCTGGAGGCCATATGTGGGATTCCCCTCATACAGGCAGATGGCATGAGGAGCTAGCTGAGCTCCAGCTAGAGAGGTGGATAAAGGGTCGTCGTGTCAGGAATGCATGAGATGATCCCATATAGATAGAGTCTAGACAGAAGTTTGGGCTGGTTACAGGACATACCTCTGCACCCTTCCCACAGTATCAGAGAGATTATGTGGAGAGGCCCTTACCTCTACCATAGCCTATAGTGCCCACAGGGGAGGAGGAGCAGCATCCAATAGATTGGTGGATTGATGATGCCGGATGCACAGATAGATACAGGACAGTGGTGGGCGGCTCAGTTATGAGCTCCATACCACCTAGAGGCCAGGGCAGCCAGACCTAGTTACCATTATCACAGTGTAGAGAGATGCCCTACAGGGGTAGGTGGCTATTCTGATTACCCAGTTGGGTATGCAAGTGCAGACACAGTTGGCACAGTTAGCCACATTAGAGGTAGAGGTGAGCAGAGATATGCATATAGGTGGCTAGCCTACATGACCAAATGGTGGATGGAGGAGATGGAGGAGATGGATATCGTCCAGGGTTATGGTTAGGTAACATCCTTACAGGCTCAGGTAATAGGTTTACAGGGCCAATAGGCCATAGACAAGGCACATATTAGGGACTTACAGGCCCAGATACAAGCATAGGGGTAGGGGGCACCAGTTCAAAGGCACTAGGATCAGGTCCCGATTCAGAGGTAGGTGCAGGGGTTGGTTGTTATAGGGCTGGTATAAGAGCTGAGACCTATGGGACCACCATAGACCATGCCCATATCCATGTTACAGGATTCCCTAGGATGAGGCAAGATATTATCAGGACCAACTTATAGCGGTCAGGGATAGATTGTCATATCCTATGCCGAGTATATGGCACAGCAGGCATTCTAGTGAGAGGAAAAAATATCGCACTCAAAGTGTGGAGAGTACATGGGGTCAGTGAGCTTTCATGGTGAGGCCACCAATCAGGGAGAGGCCACCAGGGCAGGGAAACCAGGTCTAGGTGAGTTATCAGTGCCAGTAGGGACACAGGAGGCCAGAGGGTATAGGTGAGACAGAGATGTAGGGACATCTGGTGAGATGCCTGATATGCGGTCACCTGATTTTTTTATGTATATTAGTTATTTTTTTGATATATATGCCAACCTATGTGCCGAAGACAGTTGTTATAATTTTATCATATACCAGCCTACGTGCTGAAGACAGTGAGGATGTATGAGTGATTATGTATATTTTGAGCATATACCGGCCTGCATGCTGAAGATATTTTGTATTGATTCATTCTTTCTTTTGTGTATATATGAGACCAGCTTGTGTGCCGATGACATTTTGTATTGTATATCGGCCTACATGCTAATACTTTTGAGATGATGGACATGATGAGATGGGAATTTATGTTGAGATACATATTGATTGATTTATATGATGAGATACATGGTATTTTGTGATTTTTTGATGTATTTAAGAGATATTGGTTTATGGTTTATGTTAGATGAGATATGGATTTGTTCCGTTGATGTGGATGGAAATTAGGTGAGTTAGGCATGATGGAATCAGGTTGGTTTGGGCATGGATGGAGTCAGGTTATAGGCATGGTTGAGTTAGGTTGGTATAGGCATGGATGGAGTTATGTTTTGGTAGGCATGGTTGAGTTCAGGTTTGGTTAGGCATGGTTGTATTGAAAGTATGTGAGGTTGTGAATTCATGTAGTTATTTTTATTTTTTTTTGCAATATATGATAATATGGATCATATGTGAGATGTGGTATAATCCCAAACATAGTGATGATAGGAACTGGTAGGTGTAATGGGATGTATAAGATATGTAGCAAATTGAGTATGTATGTGGAAACTTAATTTCCAATTTTGTACATGGAAAGGTCAGGAACTAAGTGAAATATGATGTAAATGGTGAGTTAAGCATGGCTGATGAATTGTTTAGGGTAGAGAATGGCTAAGCTAACCTCAAAGGGCCCTATGCCCTTGGAGTGATGCCTACATAGTCCCGACGAAAAGGGACCTCAGGTTGATGTAGTTCTCCCATAAGCTAGGGAAGAAAATGAGAAGGTGTGAAAATGAGTTGGTAGGTGTTTGGGCATGTTGTGGGTTTAGGTTTTTTAGGTGTGGGTAGATTATAGGTACAATGATGTAGGTGAAAGTGATTGTGGCGAAAGAGGAGAATTACCCCAAAGGTAAGTGTTGAGGACAAAGTCCTGTATAAGGTAATAAAAATGTAAACAAAGATGGTTAAAAGATAAAAGGGGGCAATAAAGCCACCTGATTCGGTAGGACCAAACTAATTAGATCATACCTTGGAGGGGTGATGAACATAAGATGCTAAAGACATTGCATGATTAAGATGTTCTATGATGAAAAGTAGTCACATGATCACCAAATGTCTAAGTTCCAAGAAGTCCCTTAAGGTAGTAGGAAATGAGAGTGGGCATGGTTCACAGGGTGTAGAGTAGGTAATTTTTAATTTTTATATGGTATGAGGTAGCAGGCCCTTCGGGAAAAAGGTCCTAGGTCAAAACGGGCAAGTCCATGACTAAGAAGTTTTTTGTTTTGACTCATAGTTGAGATAGATTGATCGATGCGGGAAGTATATATGGGAAAAAATTGAACTCCTTGAGGTCTTCGTGAAGTTTATTGATGCGGGAAACTTTGGTTGCTCTCATTTTTTTTAAGATCTTTACATAGTTGTCCTTCATGGGACCAGTCTATTTATAGCAACAATTGGTCAAGACAAAGATGTCCTTTTGAGGGAGTCATTGTAGTAGACACCAAATTTGTGTTTTACAACCCCCGGGGACCTGCATCTCATTTTGCAACCTAACCTCATCACCTAAACCTTACACAATTATTTATTAATTACCTTGTAATAAATAAATCCACATCACCTTACCTGTCACCTCATTTTGCCACCTCATCATGACCTAGTCTTAACCCTAAACTAACCTAATTAAGACCTATAACTTGGTCCAATTCCACACCTATGACTAATTACTCCTCATCCGCACCTAAAACCAACTTCATAATGATTTGACCAAGCCCGCAACCAATCCCTCGGAAGAAAAGGAGGGAAAGTTGGCTATTTTACTAAAAATAGCCCACTTTGACCTGACCGATACCGGTTCCTACTCGACCGCCGTCGGTTACGTAACCACCATCGGTTCCCTGTAAATGGGCTCCCCTAACCAAAAACAAAGGTGGAAAAAGGATTTTTGGATCAATCGGGATCATCAGAAGCGATCAAGAGAGTCTAGATTTTTACTTGGCCGAGCAGAGACAAGTGAAGAAGACAAGAAGAGTTTGCAGTGAAGGACATCAAGCCCAAGACTGCAACTGAATAACCACAGCCCAGAAACACTCATCCGAGCATTAGAAGAGGAGATAACTCATCTTGGATTGTCAGATCATCCAACTTGGGTCCTGTCTTCATCGTCACAGTCCTGAAATCTGCATCTACATCAAGGACGAGTAAGTAGTGTTTTATATGTTTCTAAGCACCATTTTCTTGAGCCTGTTGATTAATAGTAATCATAAGTTTATTCCTAAGTCTACTACTAGCAACATACTACACTTAACCTTCACCCATACATCTTGATATTGCCCAGAAGACCATTTTATCACACTATGAGTCTTCCCTGTCCTCCTATTATTCCCCTCAGCCATCCACCAATCTTAATAATCCCACAATCACCCTGTAACCAACCTCTACCTAGAAGCACCTAGATTACTAACCCTACTGATGTCGATCATCCCCTACCGGTAGTGGTTATCTAACCACGGTCGGTTATTCAGTGACTGGCATCGGTCACTGTGACTTATACCCCGAAACCTTTTTTCTCGCCTATTTGCCACCTAAAAAATTCAGATCTAGTCTGGTTTATCCCTATAACTCAACCTGAACGTATCAACGACCAGTAACCGAACAAACAACGTGACATTTTTTATTGATAATTTAGTTTCTATTGTTTTGTAACGAGATACCTAAATCATGATTTTGCAATAGCTTTCTTTGTTATCATTTGTGTTAATTCGTATTAAAAGGGGAACTGACCACCTTCGAAAGGAAGTTTTATATTTCCTGGGCCTAAGGTAGCTCCCTCATTTATTGTCTAATTCAAATCTGGTGGTCCTGTATTCTTACTTGCAGGTAGTCCTTCCAAGACAAAAAGGAGTTCTTCGTAGTCGATCTGATCTTTCTCTACGGTACGTGCACACCATCCCGACGTTCAATAGGTATTCCTCCTAGCCCTAACCCTTATCTGTTTCTCAAAGGAATGATAGGATAGAAGCAAGTCTATTCTGCAGAGCCGAAACATTCCGAGCGAAACATTTTGGCATGCCCGGTGGGACCCATTTCGGGTTTCTGTTTCTCTTGCTTGCTTTCATATAGGGAGCATACTTGCTATTTTCTTCTTCTAAAGATATTCACAAGGTATGTTGTTATTTTGGTAAAAGAAATTGCTTTTTCTTTTACATCTTTGCATTAGTGAAAGTCATCTCTTTTGCTTCATCGAATATCATTTTCAATTTAGGTTTAAAACACGTGCATTACATTCTTGCTTGCTGTTTTCAATTCTAGTGAACATAGATTAAATAACAGGTCGTACACGTGGGGGTGATATCCACGGTATTGACAAGAAATTAATCTTACTTTCACTACACAACACATACCGAATCACTTCATAATTAACACAACATCTCAAAACATCCCCCCTTTTCCACGGTATTCCTCCACCCGATTGAGGTAACCTTATAAGCCAAAACAAACTTGACATTTCCTCTAAGTCTTCTTTTAGGATTTTGACATCATTCTACGTCTAAAGGCATAAGCCCACAATAATTAAAATTAACCCTAGGGTTCGTCTCTGGATTTACGTGTGCATCTTGCTTGTTTTCAGTTCTGTTTTCTCTGTCATACTCTGTCTTTTGTGATCACCTCCGAACAATTTGATAAGTGTACTAAACGTTGTTAACAATCAAATTAGCAGCTTCTTATATTTTCTTATACCAGTCTTATTACACCGACATCGGTTAGCTGACCGACGTCGGCTATAGTCTAACCGACATCGGTTATTAGACCGATATCGGTTACTATCTTTTGCAGTTCCTGACAAACCAGCAACCTACCAATTTCACCATTCTCAGGTTGTTTCTGTTCTTAATAGATTCAAGCCCTACTGTGTACTCTTGTCCATGGTTGTTATCACTCGGAAGCAAGCCACCGCCATGGTTTCACATGCTTGCTCTGTGCCTTTACCTGAATCACCCCCTTCACATTCTATAGGGAACCCTACGGACACCAGTGAGATCCCCAAAATTCCAGTAGGAGATAAGGAATTTGCCAAATTTCTGGATGCTAATCCTAGCGTTGTACAATACTATTTGTCTCATGCCCTTGACCGTACACCCGACGGTCAACTCCTTGTTGGCATGCCTATCAGTATAGCTGCTCATTTAGCCCCCACTCCGCCTGATAACACCGCCTTGCTTCCTGCATCTTTAGCCCCGTCTCCCAATCCGACGGCTTCAGAGGTTCATACGACACAGATTGGCTTTCCATTGGTTAATTTTGGACCCCACATATCATTACCGCCAACTGCCCCTACCTCATCTCTCTTGTCAGACTGCTCCGTTCATGACTTGCTCTCTGCCACCTATCCACACGAGCTTTCCTTCTCAAGCTCCGCCCACCTTTTCATTTCCACACACATATCCGGTAACCTCAACAGCTTATATAGGACATCCCTATTCGGTTGCCTCAACACATTCGTCCTCCATACCTTATCAAAATTTAACCCCACCATTGTCTAGCGATGGCCCTTGGCCCAATTTGCCTCCGTTTACCACAACCACACCATCATCTCATCCAACTACTGATTTAATTAAACAAATGATGGACAAAATGCAAAATCTGGAGGCTTCTGTTTCAGGAAGTCGTAGCGCCTTGACATACGAGCAAGTTTGTCGGGAGCCTATCCACCCTTCAGTCCCCCTTCATTCATATCCTCCTCAATGGGAATTACCAAAATTTACCCGTTTTAACAGTAAGGAGGACCCTCAACAACACTTGCGATCATTTAGACATGCCTGCTATCTGATTGCTCATGACGACGCTTTACTACTCCGCACCTTTCCCATGTCCTTATCAGGACCCGCCTTGGAGTGGTACAGTGCTTTAACCCAGCACTCAATCTTCTCTTTTAACCAGCTAGCCCAATCTTTCTTGGATCATTTCTCCATTAACATTGCCAAGAAAGTATCTATCACCGACCTCTATGCCATCCGACAATTTGAAGACGAATCTATCGCAGATTTCGTTAGACGATGGCGGGGCCTTATCAACCAACTTACGTATGCCTTGCCTCAGGCTGAACTTATCAAACTTTTTACGTGGGCATGCGCTAAGCACATCTCTCCTACCCTTCAAATCCAAACTTTTTGCACATTTGACGAGGCCTTTACCATGGCTCAGAAACTAGAAATTCGAGCCTTAGAAGAAGAGAAATTGCGGTTGCGCAACAAAAACCCCAATTTCCGAACTCCAGATTCCACCAATAAACCAAACACCACCAATCCTCACCCATCGACTGCTTCGAAATCAAAAGGGGCCGTGCACGCGGTGATGGTAAAATCCCAACCACCGTCTAATACCCCGCCAAAAACCACCTATAAGTATAAAGCAGAGCCCATCAACTACACTCCCTTGGGAGAAACATATGGTGTGATATTGGAAAAATTGCTCAAAGCAGGAGCCATTACCTTACCTCCTGTTAAACCTCATTCTGGGTTTGATTCCACTCGCGCCATACCTTCTTGGTACAAAGAAAATGACTTCTGTAACTTCCACCGCGTGAAGGGACACAGTCATGAGAACTGCAAGATGTTGAAAAACATAGTGCAGGAAATGGTTGATGCGGGGGATATAGCCCTCGATAATCCTAATGCCCCTGCTAACCAAAATTTGAAAATATTCAACAAACCATTCCCGAATCATTCTTCTAACAGTAATCTAAACCAAGATATCTTAGCCGAGGAGAGTGTTCATGAGATCCATGCAGTCTTTGATTCCCAGCCAAAGACCTCTATCGAACATATTCTGAATCAAACCTCTTCACTAACACAGGAAACCGAACCCCCTTCCTCGTCATCAAGACAAACTGAAATCCTTGCCGTTCCTTTACCCATCAAGGAATTAACCGCCCAAAATTCCCTTCTCACAGATGAGTCTTCTTACACCACATCCCTACAAGATTGCGAATGGATGTTATCTAACCTATCTATTTCCCAAACGTCTCCCTCTACCGCTCTTGCTGCACAAGAGGAAGGCTCGCCACTCCTTTTGTCATCCTTAGATGAGAAACCTCTTACACCGACATCGCCAAATTCTTTAACCATGATGGATCCTCTCAAACATGCCCTCCTACCTATTAGTTCTTCATCGCCTAAATCTTTTCAGTGACCGGTTGACCTCTTAACACCTATTGATACAGTGCCCCATCTACCCCCTGTATCACACCCACAGTGGACCGGAATCACAACCCACCTTTCTTCCATACAGAAATTCCAATTCACACCTAAAGACTGTCATTCTCCGGAAGATAGACGAGTCCTATGGGAACATTTGAGTACCCCCTATTCTACTCAAATGCAGATGACCAATCCAGACACCTCTACCATATACCCGAAGTGTTTACAGAAACTCAAAATGCCTATGTCCTCATCTTCACCCTCCGCATTTGTACCAAGTATCTCATCCACCTCTATCAGCCTAACCAAATCTTCCCCCACACTTGGGACCTCACCAATACCCAGTCTAATACACCCACCTAAGCGATTAGATTTATCCAAAAATAAAGCCGCCCCTCCACTTAGAAGACAAACTCAATCCGTGCCTCTATCATAATTAAAACCATCATCGTCAAACTTACCTTCCATATTGGGACCTCATCCCTCTACCTTACATCAATATATCATACCTCCTACGTTTTCTTTTAAGCAACCTACACAGAAATCCAAGGGTATAGCAACACCGTCACCCCATGTATCCTGTCCACCTATCAACCATAAAAAAATTCCATCATCAAAAGATTTGTTTTCTATCACTCCTATTTCTCCATGGTTGTTTTCTGATATCACATCATTTGTGGCCTCATCATCCAACCTAGCTTCTGCATCAAAGAAGCCACGTTTAGTTAAAACCCATTATCAAAACTCCTTAGCTAAACCACCACCCATACAAACCAACCATATCACATCATCACCAGAATCGACCCAGTCAATAGCCTCCTCTTCCTCTAACTTTGATCCACTCAAAGGGTCTTATGCCAAAATCCTTGCTATGTTGATAGAGAATGTGACCATTTCCCTACCCCCACTTAGACCTTATGATCCATCTAAACCTCGACCAATAGGTTACGATGAGTCTAAAATCTGCACTTACCACCGCACACCAGGACATGACATAGAGGGATGCAAAGCGTTGAAAGCCATACTTCGTCCGTCACCTCTCTCAGATAGAAAAGTTAAGAAAGACAACTTACGAAGAGAGAGACCTTTAGCTTCAATTCCCTCTCCTATACCACCTGTCCTTACCTCACCAAGATCTATCATTATTATAGCCCCACCTCTCAAAAACCATGACCTATCCTTACCATCTTCCTCCTCTCGTATTCATGAGATCAATATGATTAGTGTTGTTACTCGAGGGCAGAAAAACAATGGGAAAGCGAAAGAAAACACACCTTCGGCATCTCTTTCTCCGTCCACCATCCCGATTACACCACCACCTAAAGTGGTTATTCGCGGACCCGCCTATCCCGTCTCTAATGGCATTGCCCACCAAACTATGATCAAACAACTTCACCAATCACCCATAAAAATGACACTGTATGATCTCATTCAGACTTCTGAATCTCATCGACAAGCTCTCATTGAAATCCTTCAAGGGATATAAGTTTTACCTAATGAAAACTTGCCTGTTACCTCTATTCTAACACCCAATCACGTTGCTTCACTCACCAAACAATCTATCTCCCCAACCACTGCTGTCTCTGTATAGCAAGCCGCTGCTGTCAGTTTCTCCGAAGATGAAATTATCGACTTTGGTGCCAAAGATCCTGACCCTACTCTTTTCATCTCAGCGTACATTTGGGATATTCAGATACATCGTGTTATGATTGACGGGGGTGCTAGCCTAAACATCATCTCTTCAAAATCCTTCCAACAAATGAATATCCCTTCTAGTTACATGTGCGCCAACCCCATCATGTTGCGATCATTCAATGATGCTATTACTTCTACTTTAGGCACCGTGATCCTTAACATTCATGTAGGACCACGTACTTTACCGGAACTCTTCTATGTCCTTGAGGGAGAGTTCCAATACAATATGTTGTTAGGCCGCCCTTGGATCCGGGCTATGGGATGCGTTCTTTCAACCTTACATAGATGCATAAAATTTGAGTACGAGGGGAAGTCCTACACTGTAAAAGCTGATCCTCCTCCCTTCAAAACCTGCAATATGTTATATCGCCCTAATGATGTGCTTGTACCAATCAAGACATCCATTCATCCAACCCAACCATCCACTTCAACCACAACTCTACCATTCACTTCAACAGCACCTACACCTTCCACCCATGAAATCACCGTCGCAAAAACAACTTCCCTTCCTGCAGCTAACATCCCAACAACAGACCCCTTGGTAGATGTTTTTCAACACCTTACGCTGGGGGAGTATCGCCTATATAACGTTAGTTCTTTCCATACCCCACAGGAGTACGGATAGGTACATGCACATCCTACCTATGACCATCGTGTGGGGGAAGTAATCCCCTATGGACCACCTCACTGCCACACTAACCTAGCATATGGGGGTGTCGATGCATCTTCTGTTTCCCCTGAGCCTCCTCTTGGTGTGGTTCCTTTCCAATCCGATTTTCAATACCTGAAAAATCATCGTTTTGCCCTTACCTTCTTGACTCGCTGTGCTTGGAAAGGCTTTGGTTTTGGTCTTTATGAACAAGGCTGACATACAATCATTCCTATAACTACACGCAAGCACAATGATCGTCGTGGTCTCAGATTTCCGGGAACACTTACACCGAAGGAACCTCATCTCAGTTGTCTTCTAGAAGATGACGACGTCACCCCTACCGAACCATCATCACCCATTTTGCCTTCGTCACCCACAGAGTCGATAGATCCTGAATCTATCCCTCCAAACTTTTTTTTTCTTCATAAATGCTATCTTCCTAGGTCCTCTCACTTATCAACGCGATGATGAGGACCCCTCTTCTATCCCCCTTCTATATCCAGACATGATTGAGGAGGACTTGCTTTCAATTAACGTCGTTGAGTGCTAGGATGATGACTCCATCCTCACTTACCTTGGTGCGGACGACTCCTATATTCAACGCACCTTACCATCTGAAACTCAAACCATGCTGAACGAGTCAACTATAGAAATAAACATCCACACAGAGGAAGATCCTCACATTGTGAAGATTGGACAATCCCTTAACGCATCAGAACAAGTCACCTTTACTACCTTTCTCCGTGCTCGCAACAAAGATTTCACTTGGTCCTACGCTAACATGTCAGGAATTGATCCTGACATTGTTGTCCATAATATTACCCTGAAACCCGATTCCAAACCAAGTAAACAGAAACTGAGAAAAATGAATCCACGCATTGCCCTCTTGGTCAAAGAGGAGCTTCAATGACTCCTTTCTATTTCTTTCATCCTCCCCATTGACTATCCTCAATGGATTTCTAACATCGTACCTGTCACTAAAGCAATGGGAGGACTTCGGATATGCACAAATTTCCAGGATCTTAACCTCACTTTCCCTAAAGATGACTTCCCCCTACCTAGTATTGACCAACTTGTTAATCTCACTACGGGCCATGAGATGCTCTCTCTCATGGATGGCTTTTCAGGATACAACCAAATTTTTGTTGCCCCTGCTGATCAACATAAAAACTGCTTTCATAACTCCTTGGGGAACCTTCTGTTATCGTGTAATGCCATTTGGCCTTAAGAATGCTGGTGCAACCTATCAGTGGGCTATGACCTACATTTTTCATGACTTTATGCACACTATCCTTGAAGATTACGTCGATGATCTTCTTGGCAAATCTAAGCATCGTAGTGAACATCTCAATGTTTTAACCATTATTTTTGATCGCCTATTACAATATTCTGTCCGTCTTCAACCATAGAAATGTGTCTTTAGTGTCCTTTCGGGAAAACTTCTTGGTTTTATTGTCTCTTTGCGTGGCATTGAGGTCGACCCATCTAAATTCAAAGCTATCCTAGAAATTCCCCCACCTACTAACCTCAAACAATTGCGTAGTTTACAAGGTAAGCTCCAATCTATCCGGCGTTTCATATCCCAACTCTTGGATCGATGTCAACCTTTCCATCACCTCCTTAAAAAAAAGACATTGACTTTCAATGGAGTGAGGAGTGTCATCAAGCCTTTGAAGCTCTCAAAGCTTATCTCTTACATCCGCCCGTGCTTATCCCACCTCAGGACGATCGCCCTTTCTACCTTTACCTTTCTGCCACTGACCATGCTATAGGGGACATGCTTGCACATCATGACTCCGAGAATCGAGAACAAGTTGTTAATTATATAAGTTGTACTTTGGTGGACTATGAGACTAGGTATACACATGTAGAAAAGTTGTGCCTAGCCCTATCATTCGTGGCCACCAAACTCCGACACTACCTTCTGAATCACAAAACTTTCGTCATCACCAACATGGACCCCATCCATTACATGTATGCCAAACCTCATCTAAACCAACGCATCGCCCGATGGCTCATGCTCCTCACTGACCTCGACCTTGAGTTTGTCCACCAGAAATCAATCAAAGGACAAACCATCACAGACCAACTAGCAGAAGCCCCTTTACCAGGGGAACAATTTACCAATTTTATATTCCCCGACGAACTCATCGCCACTCTTTCACTCAAAGAGGAGTCGTATCCAATGACCCTCTTCTTCGATGGATCCAAATGCCAGCGCGGCGGAGGAGCCGACATTGTTCTCATTCCTTTCGACGCTGAGCCTATGCCTCTCTCATTCTGACTCAATTTCCCCTGCACTAATAATACAGCGGAATACGAGGCCCTTGTTCTAGGTCTCCAGGTTGCATTACACTTAGGTGTCAAATCTATCAATATTTTCGGCGACTCTCAATTAGTAGTCAATCAAGTTATGGAAATCTACCAATGTAAAAATGAGGAACTTCAAAAGTATAAACACTATGTGGATTCACTTCTAGCCTTATTTACTCACTATTCTATCCAAACCATTCCTCGCTCCACTAACAAATTTGCGGATACTATGGCTTGTTTAGCCTCGTAAATTCCAGATTCATCAATTGACTCTGACATTTTCGTTTTGGTCCAACAACTCTTTACCCCATCTTACTCAACCCCGGTTGTTTGTATGATAAATAATGTGTCTGCTAACTCGCGGGATACCTGGTATCACCAATTTCATGACTACCTTACAACCTCCGCTCTCCCCACCTGACCTTACTAGTACTGGAAAACGCACTTTTCTTAAATGTGTTTCTCGTTATGTCGTCATGGGGGGAATCCTTTATAAACGTGGCTTTGATGGCATCCTCCTTCGATGTCTAACCGGTGCGGAGGTCACTTATACCATCCAACAGGTCCATGACGGTATTTGTGGTGGACATTTTAGCGGCCTTGCCATGGCCAAACAAATCCTTCGCCTAGGTTATTATTGGCCTACTCTTAATAACGATTGCTATGAATATGTTAAGCATTGTGTTATGTGTCAACAACATGCCAACCTTCGACATACTCCTAGCCACCCGCTACAGGTCGCTTGAGATCTTTGGCCTTTCTCACAATGGGGTTTAGACCTTATTGGTGAGATTCACCCACCCTCTTCGCAACGTCACCGTTGGATAATCACAGCAACTGAATATTACACAAAATGGGTGGAGGCTATTCCACTCATTTCAACTAAAAAAGAAAAAATTGCAGAGTTCATTAACCACCACATTATCTGTCGTTTTGGTGTTCCTCATCGCCTAATAACAGATAATGGAAAATCTTTCAAAAATAAGTTGTTACAAGACCTTTGTGACAACTTTGGTATCAAACTTAGTTTCTCATCACCCTATTATCCACAAGTGAATGGACAAGCCAAATCTTCTAATAAAACCCTAACCAAAATCCTTATGAAAGTTGTCAATGAGTCTGGAAGAAATTGGCACGATCACATCCCCTTTGCGCTCTGGGCTTATCGTACTAGCATTCATACCTCCACTAATGCCACACCTTTTTCTTTGGTGTATGGTACCGAGGCTGTCTTGCCTCTCGAAATACAAATACCCTCCCTCAGAATATCTCTTTAGGATATTCTCACCAACGATGATTTCTGCCAAGAGCGGTTAGCCCAATTGGGGCTTCTTGACGAGCGTCGTCTTACAGCTCTTGATCACCTTCAAATCTATCAGAAATGCATCAAGCGTGCTTATGATAAGCGACTTCATGAGCATACCTTTAAGGTTGGTGATCTTGTCCTCAAAGAGAATCAACATGTAACCAAACTAGAAAAGAGAAAATGTAGAAATTTTTCTCGCAATTGGATTGGGCCTTACATAATCACTCACACTTATGGATCAGGCACTTATTGTTTAGCTTCGCTTAATGGTAAACCTGAGCCTGAACCCCTTAATGCCTTACATCTTCAACCATTCTATTGTTGAAATTAGTGTTACATCACTTCTTATCTACCTACCGCTTGTCCCTTGAGTTCACTTACCACCACATACACTTTGTTTCCTACATCTCAAAATAAAATCAAGCTCACATAGTTTGATTCTCACCTCTTCCTAAAAGATGCCTTCCCCTTTTTAGTCTAGTCCACGACTTCAAAGTATTAAAATAACACATTCTTATGGGATTTTCTTGATTCAAACCAAGCTTCCTACCACACATTCTTATGGGATGCTTCTTGATTCAAAAGGACTACCAAACTAGATGCTTCACGCCAAAAGGACATCTAGCTATCTAAATTATATATAGACTGCTCCCTCGAAGGATAGATATATGCCAAACTATTGCTGCTATTATATATAGACTGCTCCCCCGAAGGACAGCTATGCACTAAAATCACAGCTGCTACTATAAATAGACTGCTCCCTTGAAGGACAGCTATACACAGTCAGCCTTTATCCGAAGCTTCTCACATTGATCAGCTTCGTGAAGACCTCAAGAATAATACAATCAATATCCCTTGTAGACTTCCCGCATCGATCAGTCTATATTCAGTAAAATAAAGCCACATTCAAAAGAACTTTTGAGTCATGGACTTGTCTATTTAGGTTAGGATCTCTTTCGTCAGAACACTCACTTTGTAACAATTTCTCCGTACCTCAGCTATACCATCCACCTCACCTCACCATTTGTTTAAACAACACAACTCAAGGGACGTGACGTACATCCGATATATTATGATCATACAACTCTTTTCACCTATTGACTTCTCGTCTATGCACGGTACCTAGGGGTTCAAGCTCATCCTGCATTAATATGTGGTTTGTTTAGCTCTTTTCAACTATGGAGTAACTCTTTCCTTTTTGCCTCACATCTAGGATTATGTGTTGATATTAATCAGGACATGGTTCCCTACCACGTGGGTAGGCTAACTTTCACTTCCCTTATACCTATTACAACATCACCAATTCATTACCAACACCAAAAACCTTACCTTGCCAATATTAAAAAACACAAATATCAATATTTTTACCAACCAACCAATTGCCTAACCATACCTAAATTTCCTAAATTCACCTCTCCCTGGTTCTAAGGGAGAACTACATCGGTCTGAGGCCCCTCCTTGCTTTGTGCAATGGGCTATTTAGGCAACACTTCGGAGACATGTGGTCTCCCAAGGTTAGCTCAACCATCCCCTACCATAACCTATCATGTGTGGTAAATATAAATATTTTTGTGTATTTCTGTTTAATCACATTCCTCTTTATCCTTTTTCAAAACACAAAAAGGTTCAAACACAAGCATTCTTATTATTATCATAACTCAAATCAACATACATATTCAGTTTTATTTTAGATGTTAAAAAAATACATCTTCTATATCATCGACACGCAGGTTGGCATCCTTATTTATTCTTATACCTCAATACAATTTACTTAGACCCCCACGCCTCATCCCAAACTAGGTGATGATCATGATCATCGATGCCTCTCGCCGGGCCTCTCTGTCCTCAAAGGTACCATGGCTATTGGACCGCCCATGATATTCCATTCTCCTATAACATCTGAATCGCCTCCCTCGGAAGAGGATCTCGCCTCCAGTCCCTCCGCTCTAGCATCCATATAAGAATTCTCGAGCCACCGTAGGTGCTGGGGCTGGTCCATGAATCACTACTACCAGTGCCCCATGTGCCTGTGCTATGGTGCCGTGGTGGTGACCTGTGGCTCTTTGTGGTGCTAACGTTACGTGGCTGTGACGGGCGGGTGCCGCTTTGTGGGTTGCTGCTTCCGTGCCTGTGCCTGAGCCTGGGCGTTATACATGTCCTAGCCTGCAGGCTAAGCGCCCCCTTGTAGACACCTTATTGTGCCTGTGTGTGGCAGGAGCTAATTCCCCGTATATAACTGTACCTAACCTCCTGAGCTGGTCCCTCTCTTCTCTAACAGCTGCTAAGTCGGCTGTGCGGGCTATGCTATCATCGAAGCTTCTCTCTAGCCCACAAACCAAAAAGCTCTGTGCAGCCGGCATAATCTACGATATCCCTGCCAGCCTATCCCACAAACCCAATCTAGGTCAACGGGATGTGGTGCATGAAGTGGAGCCCTTACATCATCTCGTGGGGTAAAAGGGAAGCGCGGCGGCTCATCTTGTCGTAGCCCCATATGCCTCGACCCTCCTCCAGGGGGGATCCTATCATACTCTCCAGCATCCGTCCGTATCTAAATGTATACTAGACCACTGCAACTGTGCTCGGCTCATCGTCCGGGTGATTGATGACCTCTATAAGGGTCTCATACAATATTAACGCTGTCAAGCCCTCTACAAGGTCTCAATAAGTGACGCCGCCCGCCAGTACTGCTGGGCTGGACCACACCCCCAATCACCTCTGAAAGCCGTTTTCGATAGATGACCTGTGCGCCCTGGCTTACTAGGGCAAGCCCTACTGTCTAATGCATATGATTGCTCATATGCCCAACAGTGTAGTAAAAAAAGTCGAGAAAATCCCCGAATGGCTTCATCCAGCGATAGCCCCCCAGCTCTCGGATACTGCACAGCGTATACTGGTGCCCAAGCATAACATGTGTGTCTCCTCCACCATCTCATGTAGCACCCCCATAAGTGCCCGTGGAAGTAGAATCCCTCTGAGTCTAGGGAGGGACGAAAGCAAGTTTATCCCGATCACTAATCAACACAGCAAGCCGTGTCTATGGCGGTGGGCTCGGTACATGAGACCCATACGTGATACTCCCGCTATGATATGTCAGTAGCGAGGAGCTGCCTTCCATGAATACATGTAGGATGCTGTCCATGGCTATCTCAGTGTCCAACCTGGAAAGGACTTCCTCTCCATAAATCGGTTAATGAAGGATGTGATACACAGCCTCCAAGGTGTGATGGTCATCTCTCTAGTCGGAGATGGACAATGGTCGCCGAGATCCCATCTCTCGATGAGGGCGACCATAAACTTGATCCATGTCAATCGCTTTGTATCGGTGGACTCCGTCCGAGTCCCACCTCGGCATGATACCCCACTGTGGTGCGGCACACGTGTGGCCGCATCCATCTCAACAGCGGAGGCATTTATCTGCATAGTTAGCTGCTTACATGCCTGCATAAAATCACCCAACTGCATTAGACCTACCCTTTTCCCATAACTACTACTAACTTCTATACCCTCTTTTTATCCCACGCCGACCCACAACCTGACTCTATAAACCACACCTTACACCCACATATTGTACCCTAAAAACTGTACGAGATCCCCTTGCCTGATCCGTACACTACATGTACTAAAGCGTCGGACTCTCGCCATTTACCGATGCCCCGACCAAGGAACACCGCCCCGGCAGACCCAACACCGACGAGAGACCGACACGCCAGCCCCACAAACACAAGCACCGCAGGGGCCGCCCCACGACAAGCAAACCGGCGGGAGGAACCGCGACCCCGCCCGCGGCACCACCACAAACACAACACACAAACCACGAAGACCCAAACACCCAAACAACAGCCCCAACAACCACCAAAACACCCCAACTCCCCACACCAAAATGGACCGGTACTGGTCACTCCAGACTGCAACCGGTCCCCCTCTCCACGATGCCGGTCGATTGTACGACCGACAACGGTCACCCGCAAACGCACCCTTGCCCTTAAAAATTTCTTGGACGACTGTCGTCGCTTAGTGACCGGCTCGTCCTGAAAAATAACGGCGCCGAACCCGCGCGGCCCCCCAAAATCCTTTTTTGCCTATTATAAACCTATTTACCCCATAAACACCTAAAATCTACCCACCCTGCCGCTTACCCTATTTTACCCATCTTATTCCTCTTCATTTTTTTAAATAACTTCAATTTATTATTTTAATTTTACCAAAACATGGATCCTTACCCAAAACCCCAAAAATGCCTAACAACATCAAAATCACACAATGAAGTCGGTTTCGACACCTACCGATTACGAGGCCACGTATCGTGGTGGGATGGGTGGGGCGGGCCAGCTGGTCCAAACACCTCCTACTCCTCATGGCTGTGCCATGGTATACTTCTCGGCTGGAGTCCTCACCAATCACTGCTGCTCCTACTCACTAGGGCCCACTCCCACTAACAAACCAATCCTCCACTCAAAAGTGCCACCTCAATCAACAAGATGCTCCAATCTCAACTCTCCATCTTCATACAACTCAAATCAGTTTTCCACCAAAATTGTAAATGTGTGTGACAATTGACAGGCACGGATTTTTATTTTATAGGTTTTTGGACCTATAACCGCTATCGGTTCTACTATGCCCTAAGGAAACAGAGTATCGGTAATAACCGGAAATCGGTCATAGAAAATCGACATCGGTTATTCCAAATCGTCCCCCAATTTCTGACCCTTATTGCTAATCGCCTTTACACAAACTCACCTATATCAACCTTTGCTGCAACCCCGTGGTTAACCATTTGGGCTGACCTCAAAGGCCTCACCCCAACCTATTTGGCCCGACCCAAGGCCAAAATTCAACCTATTTGGCCCAACCAAGGCCGCACACAACCCATGGCCCGACCACGGCCGCAACCAACATTTGGCCCGACCCAAGGCCGCACCAACCATTTGCCCGACCCAAGGCCGCACACCAAACCATTTGCCGACCCAAGGCGCACCCAACCCATTTGGCCCGACCCAAGGCTTGTTTGCAACCAACCTTATTGGGCCCGACCCAAGGCCAAAACCAACCCCATTTGTCCCGACCCACGGCCGTACCAACCTATTTGGCCCGACCCAAGCCGCACCCAACATTGGGCCCCCCCGACCCAAGGCCGCCAACCCAACCCATTGCCCGACCCAAGGCACACCCAACCCTTTTGGCCCGACCCAAGGCCGGAACACAACCATTTGGCCCGACCCAAGGCCACACCCCAACAGTTAGCGCGACCCTAAAACCCAAGGCCGCAACCCAACCATTTGGCCGACCCCCAAGGCCGCACCCAACCATTGGCCTGTACCCGGCAGGGGCCGCAAACCAACCCATTTGGCCTAACCAAGGCCACACCTACCATTTGGCCCGACCCTAAGGCCGTAACCAACCCATTTGGCCCGACCCAAGCGCACCTAAACCATTTGACCCGACCTAAGCCGCACCAAATTAAAGACCTGCCCACAATCACCATTTATGTTATCCAATCCATCATGTACTTTTGTTCAATCGAGCTCCACCTGTTCGTGTTTTCGCATGTCAGGAGGTCCTTGACTTGATCAGTCAAACAACTTTGCCTAGACGTAGCACCGTGACATTATCTCACCCAAACCAACATTGGTAATGCCGAACATGGACACACGTTCCTGTACCTTTACCCGTTATATACACTGGTGGAGCTACTCCTATGCCTGGATACCAGGAGTATATCACCTTGTTGGAATAAAAACTATCGACCTTTTGCCTATGACATGCTTGTGTTGTCTTCAAATCATTAACCTGGTCGCACTACGGCATGTCAACGTGTGTCGGTACTTGGACCTACCCCACCACTTTACCATCCTCTCTACCACATATACCCTTTATCAACCCTATCCCTGATTTCCCGTTCACTCAATCTGTGATAGATTTGAGGGGGATTACCTATATCTTTAACATGATGAACCACTTCATATTATTGTCCGCGCAGCTTTACAGAACAAGCTACACGACAATAAGGGGCTAATGTAGACACCAAATTCGTGTCTTACGACCCCTTGTGACCCGCATCCCATTTCACAACCTAACCTCATTACCTAAACCTTACATAATTATTTATTAATTACCTCATAATTGATAAATCCACATCGCCTTACCCACCACCTCACTTGGCCACCTCACCATGACCTAGCCCTAACCCTAAACTAACCTAATTAGGACCCATGACTTGGTCTAGACTCACATCCATAACTAATGCCTTCTTACTCGCACCCAAAGCTGACCTTCTAGCCACTTGGACCAAGCCCGCAACTGATCTCCTCGGGAGAAAAACAGGGAAGGTGGAGCTATTCTACTAAAAATAGCCTACTTTTTCCTTACCGATGCCGGTTCCTACTCGACCGCCATCGGTTACGCAACCACCATCGGTTCCCTGTAAATGGGCTTCCCAAGCCATAACAACGGATCGGAATTTCATTTTGAGGAGATCAGTCGAAAGGATTTCGGGAATCAAGTGAGGGCATTGCGATTTGGGAGCGAAAAATAGAGTCCAGATCTTCACTTAACCAAGCAGAGACGAGTGAAGAATATTAGACGTGCTTTACAGCAGAAGGAGATCAACTGGCACCTTCATCAAATCCAGTAAGTTATATCTTGCATGTCCTCCATTATAACATTTCTTATGCTTTGTGGAATTACAGTCCTCCCAAATCCGTTTCTGGATCCATTATCCAACGTACCATTGCCTCTAGCTGTCATTCTTTTGCTTCTAATAATCCCAATCCCAATATCCTAAAAAACCATCCAAAAACCAGCCTTTACAAACTCCACAACCATAGCTACTAAGAAGATCGTAGAACCCACCGGTATCGGTTATCAGTAACCGGCATCGGTTATAAGTAACCGGCATCGGTTCCTTTGATCAAAAACTAGGAAAAACAAGCCTTTCCCCTACCCAGTTCAGCGAAGCAATTTAATTGATATTTTACAGTCTTTTGTGTTAATTCATGTTAGCAGGGAAACTGACCACCTTCGAAAGGAAGTTTTACATTTCCTGGGCCCAAGGCAGTTTCCTCATTTATTGTTTAATCAAAATCTTGTGGTCTTGTGTTCTTATTTGCAGGTAGTCCTTCCCAAGACAAAAAGGAGTTCTCCGCAGTCAACCTGATCTTTCTCTACGGTATGCACACATCATCTCGACATTCTACAGGTATTCCTCCTAACCCTAACCTCATATGTTTCTAAAAGGAATGAAAGGATAGAAGCAACTCTATTCCCAGAAGCCAAAACATTCCTAGCGAAACAAAACTCTCTATTATATGCAAGCAAATCTCCATGCAACCAGTAGGATTCCGAGTGAATACATGATGGTCAAGAGTTTTAAAAGGATACAAGAGTTTCAATGACGAGTCTTATGATTAAATAGTGACAAATCGGGTGGGATATAAGAGATCAAATTCCTAACCAATACTACCAGTAGCTGGAACTTCGTCTTATAGGCTCTTCCACATCAGAGTTTTGGGATACATGATGTTTTTCTAAGATTGCCAAGATGGAAAATAACATGGGAGTTCTACCAGTGTAGATAGTCGATAATGAGAACATCAAGGCACTGAAGCTCAAGCTGGTTAGATCTAAATCCCATGTTGTGTTAAGTACAATGTCCCAAAATCCACCATACTAAGATCACCTGAAAAAATTGCACTTTGAGATATATCTAAAGCAATAGGACCAAACCGTTGGGACCAAAGGATTGATATTGAGCCAGTGGGAAAAATAATCTGTAAGTCCCTCGATGAAGAGAATGGTGAGGATATGAAATAATACAGGTTGAGATGTGGGGGGATCAAAATGAACAGAGGAAACATATTGAAGAACTATAAATCTGGTTAAAGACCTTCCCATCTCTCATAACAAGGTGGCTCGATTCATAGACGTTAAACACAAAAGAAAATAGTTATTGAAATACTGAGGAGCAGACCATGGTGAAGTTGCGTCAAGTTATGAAGAGAATGTAAGACAAAATGATGGCCATCACCAATTCGAATCAGGATGAAGATAATGAGCACATAAAAATAATAGAATCATAGAAAAATGGGGAATGGTTCGGTTGATGACCGCATGGATCCGGTTGGAGGCACGGGTTATGGCCGGTGATCCTGCAAGAGTTTACCAAAATTCAGCCACCTTCTGCATTAATTCTGACTCGAAGTCTTTGTTGGAATCATAATCACTATGGATAGATTGGTTTGAGAAAATCCTAACCATGGATTAAGTTAATTGAGAACCTTCCCTGGATGCTAGAAGCTACAGTGGACGTTGGTCCTTTAAATATTTTAAAAGATTAGGAATCATTGCATGTGGATGCCAGGTGGGTCACATGTAGATTGCTTAACGAAAGTCCCTAAACAGTTCGTAACATGCCTTGGCCGACGAGGGGTGGACTAAGGTCACATCATTGTCCATGCATAAATGTAAATATTGTTCAGGTCTAAGTCACGAATCTCATATTGATTCCTTGCATGGCTCAAGTCACAATGTAACTAGTAAAATCAAATCATACATGTGCCTATTGGTAGAAGCCTCCTCATTTTATCTTCACTAGTTATATCCTTATGACCCTGGAAAATCGTACCTTAGAGGTTTCCTGGTCACCCTAAAATACAAATTTTTACCTTCATATTCACAAAAATGATGAGATTTGTATCACAAGGATTAAGTACACAATGAAGTTGATTTTTGTAGAAGTATGAATCATGAGATGAAAATATTACATTTTAGATTTGGAGTCTCATATTCCTAGATAATGTTGAAGTTACACAAAAGTTTTGTTGAAAATTGTATTTAACTGTAGAGTATGATGGTATGAAATTTGGGATCGATGTAATTAATAGGAATCAGGCATGAAATCTGGATCCAGAGCTGTAATATAATAATGTATGCTACATTATAACCAACTTTGTTATACAAGACCAAATTTCAAAGTTATTGGGATTATCATTATTCTGTAGAATTGTGGGCAGAACTATCAGTGACTTGTGCACATTTTTAGCAATAGGGAAGATTGTTTTTCCTCCAATCATAGTATTTTGAAGTACTGGTAAATATGCAGATGTTGCATCTTGTTTAGTGAATGATTAAGTTTGTTTTGCATTAATTAGATAACTAGATTCAAATTAAGGACCTCCATTTATTGATGACAAGAAGTGTACTCTATCCGAACCACACCAACAACACAACACCTCATTTTCCCCCCCACGCAACATAAACCTTCTTATAACCTCTACCCTTCATCTTCACCCCCAAAAAAAAAAACACACAAACCACTAATACCCAAACACCCAAACAACGACCCAACAACCACCAAACACCCCCAACCAAACAAATGGACCGGTACTGTCACCCATGACTTGCCACCGGTCCCCTCTCCACCGATGCCGGTCGATGTACGGACCGACACCGGTCACCCGCAAACGCACCATGCCTAACTGCTAAAATTTATTGAACGTGGACGGCGAGCGGAGAGGAAATTATGGGGGGGAGGGGATAACACACAACATCGCCACAATAAAATGTGAGGGGGGGGGGGGGGGGGGTGGGGGGGGGACGGGGGGGGGGGGGTGGGGTGGGGGGGGTGGGCGGGACTATCACGAACGGCACGGTCACTGAAAAATCACGGAGCCGAACCAGACGGGCACCCCAAAAATCTTTTTTGACTATTTATACCTATTCCCCACCTCTAAAACCACAATAAAAAATATACCCAACCCTGCCGCCTACCCTTATTTACCCATCTATCATCTTCTTTTTTTAAATAACTTCAATTTATTCTTATTTTACCAAACATGGATTCCACCCAAACCCCCAAAAAATTAGCCTAACAAACATCAAATTAACACAATGAAGGGTTTGAACCTACCGATACGACGACACGCAAGTGGTGGGATGGGTGGGGTGGTCCAGCTGTCCAACACCTCCCCCATACTCCTCCTGGCTTGGTGCCAGGCTATAAACTTCCTCTGCTGGGTCCTCCACCATCAATGCTGCCTCCTACTCACTAGGGCCAAAACCAACTCAATCCTCCACTCAAATAGTGCCACCTCAATCAAAGAATGCCCAATCTCACTCTCCATCTCATTACACACTCAAATCAGTTTTCAAATGCGTAACTGTGACAATGCAGGCAGTCGTATTTTCTTTGTATAGGTTTTGACCTATAACCGATAGCGGTTCTACTATGCCCTAAGGAACCAGTATCGGTCCAAACACGAAATCGCGTCATAGAAAATCCGACATCGGTTTTATTCCAAATCGTCCCCCAATTTCTCGCCTATTTCTAACGCCCTTTCTCACAAACATCACCTATATCAACTTTGCTTGCAACCCCGGCTTAACCCATTTGGCCTGACCCCAAGGCCTCACCCCAAAACCTATTTGCCCGACCCAAGGCCAAACCAACCCTATTTGGCCCAACCAACGGCCGCGAAAAACAACCCATTTGGCCCGACACCACGGCCGCAACCAAAACTATTTGCGCTACGACCCAAGGCCGCACCCAACATTTGGCCCGACCCAAGGCCCGCAAAACCAAACCATTTGGCCCGACCAAGGCCGCCCCCAACCATTTTGGCCCGACCAAGAGGCTTGCAACCAACCTATTTGGCCCGACCCAAGGCCCACACCAACCATTTGTCCCGACCACGGAAGTAGAACCAACCTATTTGGCCCGACCCAAGGCGCACCCACCATGTGGCCCGACCCAAGGCCGAAAAAAAACCCAAACCATTGGGACCGACCAAGGCCCACCCAACCATTTGGCCGACCCAAGCGTTTTTAACCCAACCCTCTTGGCCCGACCCAAGGCCACACCCAACCAGTTTTAGCTCGAACAAGGCCGCAACCCAACCATTTGGCCTGGACCCAAGGCCGCACCCAACCATTGCCGGACCAGCGGCCGCAACCACCCAGTGGACTACCCAAGGCCACCTAACAATTTGGCCGACCTAAGGCCGTCAACCAACCCTTTGGCACGGACCCAAAGGCTGCACCTAACCATTTGACCCGACCTAAGGACCGCACCAATTAAAGACCATGCCCACATCAACATTATTTTATCCATCATCATGTACCTTTTTGTTCAATAGAGCTCACCTGTTCGTGTTTTAGCATGATCAGGGGTCCTTGACTTGATCAGTCAAACAACTTTTGCCTAGAATTAGACCGTGACATTTTATCTCAACCAAACCAACATTGGTACGACACGAACATGGCCAAACTTTCCTGTACCTACCGTTATACCCTGGTGGAGCGGACTTCCTATGCCTTGGATACCAGGATTATATCACCCGTGTTG
Organism: Taxus chinensis; assembly: GCA_019776745.2. Lineage (NCBI taxonomy): Eukaryota > Viridiplantae > Streptophyta > Pinopsida > Cupressales > Taxaceae > Taxus > Taxus chinensis. Next base: position 14,264 of record JAHRHJ020000431.1, on the reverse strand, counting down.
GGATAAACTATCGATTTGCCTATTGAATTGCTTGTTGCTCTCAAATCATGTACCCTGTCGACCTACTGCATGTCAGTTGGTGTCTGCTCATTGGAACCATTACCACACCAGCTTTACATGTCATCTCAAACACCATTTACCCTTTTTCACCCTATCCCTGCTTTCACCTACTCAATCTGTGATAGATTTGAGGGGGATTACCTATACCTTCATAGGGGTAACCACTTCTATTATTGTCCGTGCAGCTTTTACAAAAAAAAAACTACACGACAATAAGGGGCTAATGTAGACACCAAATTGTGTTTACCACCCCCGGGGAACCTGCCATCTCATTTTGCAACAAACCTATCACATAAAACTTACACAATTATTATAATTACCTTGTAAACAAATAAACCACATCACCTTACTGTCACCCTCATTTGCGACCTCATCATGACTAGTCTTAACCCTAAAACTAGCCTACTTAAGACAATATAACTTGGCAAATTCCATGTACCTATGCTAATGACGCCTCATTACCACACATTAAAACCAACTTCATAATGATTTGCCCAACGCCCCGCAACCAATCCCTCAGAAGAAAAGGAGGGAAATTGGCTATTTAACTAAAAATCGCCCACTTTGACCTAACCGATACGTTCCACTCGACCGCCGTCGGTTACGTCACCCCATCGGTTCCCTGTAAATGGGGCTCCACCCCTAACCAAAAACAAAGGTGGAAAAAGGATTTTGGATCATCAGTATCATCATAAGCAATCAAGAGAATCTGGATTTTTACTTGGGCCAAGCAGAGACAAGTGAAGAAGACAGAAGAGTTTGCAGTGAAGGACATCAAGCCCAAGCTTCAACCGATAAACCAGAGCCCAGAAACATCATCCTAGCATCAAAGAGGAGAATAACTCATCTTGGATGTCCTATCATCCAACTTGGGTTCGCTGTCTTCATCATCACAATCTGAAATCTGCATTTGCATCAGGGATGAGTAAGTAGTGTTTTTAAAATATGTTTTAAGCACCATTTTTCTTAGCTGTTATAATAGTAATCATAATTTATTCCTAAGTCTACTACCAGCCAACATACTACACTTCACCTTCCACCCATACATCCTTGATATTGCCCCAGAAGGCCATTTTATCACACTCTGAGTCCTTCCTTGTCCTCCTATTATCCCTCAGCCATCCACCATCTTAATATCCCCAGAATCAACCCTGCAACAACCCTACCCAAAATCACCTAGATTACTACCCACCGGTGTCGATCACCCTACCGGTAGCGGTTATCTAACCGCGGTCGGTACCCCATTGACGCGGCCGTCGTCACGGAGACTTATACCCAAAACCTTTTTCTCGCCTATTTTGCCAACCTAAAACTTCAGATCAGTCTGGTTTATCCCTATACTCACCTGACGTATCACGACCAGTAACCGAACAACAACGTGACATTTTTTATTGATTATTTGTTTCATTGTTTTAATGAGGATACTAATCGTGATTTTGTCAATGCTTTCTTTTTTTTATCATTTGTGTTATTTTTATTAAAGGGGAACTGACCACCTTCGGAAAAGGAAGTTTTATATTTCCTGGCCTTAGGCAGCTCCCTCATTTATTGTCTAATTCAAATCTGGTGGTCCTGTATTCTTACTTGTAGGTAGTCCTTCCAAGACAAAAAGGAGTTCTTCGCAGTCGATTTGATCTTTCTCTATTGTACGCCCACACCATCCCAACGATCAACAGGTATCCTCCTTCCCTAACCCTTATCTATTTGTCAAAGGAATGATAGGATAGAAGCAAGTCTATTCTGCAGAGCCGAAACATTCCGAGCGAAACAGTCATCTTTTTATTAGAATTTTGACTCAAGGAGTTTTGTCCCATTATGAGGTCTTTGTAGTCATGGACAAGACCAAGGTGAAAGATAGGTCTCTTGTGCAAAGGGAAAGGTTAAATGACCATGGGATCTCACCTTAAGGTAGATGAAAAGTATGCATGAGAATAATGTTATGCACAGTTCCGTGGTACACATATTCAAGGGATGAGTACTCACATGATTCTATTAATCATTAAGGAGGTGTATGGAGTGGGTAGCGCTCAAGGGAAAAGTTGGAGAGAGGTAAAGGGTGAGGTAGGAAAATGAATCAACAATAGAATGGTCAATGATGCAAGGTATTTAGGGCTAGGCCAAGTTTACTCATCAAGAAGAAGATAAATTTAAGCACCTGAATCCATAGGTAATGAGTCATGCATGTATGGTCCAAGCCAATTAGGAGAAATTTTCCCCGTTACTTTTTCTGCTTTGGTTACATGTTGATTATTCTAGGACAAGGTCACTAACTTGGAAGGTTCCATTCATGAACACTATTTTTCATAGGAACATTGAAATAAACATTGTTGTAAAAAACTTGAAAGGTGATCCAGAGCATTAAGAAAACATTCATCTAATAACTCTAGTTGTGCTAACCAGCCCTTATGAAAGTCATCATCAATGATCATGTCATGGAGAGAAATATAGAGTGAGGGCATCTAGACTTCGAGAGGTAGAATAGCCTCTGTACCATAGACCATAGAAAAGGGTGTGGCCACAGTGGAAGTGTGAATACTAGTGCGGTATGCGCATAGGGAAAAAGGAATGTGCATATGCCAATCCTTCCCAATATCATCAACCACATTCGTGAGAATTTTGATGAGGGTTTTGTTAATGGATTCGGATTGGCCATTGGTTTGTGGGTAGTAGGGTGATGAGAAACTAAGCTGAATGCCGAAGGTGTCACAAATTTTTTGCGATGTTTTATTTTTTAATTATTTTCCATTGTCACTAATGAGGTGATGAGGAACACCAAAGCAACAAATTATGTGGTGGTTAATGAACTCACATATTTTCTCCACTTTCATGGAAATGAGTGGGATGGCTTATACCCATTTTGCGTAGTATTCGCTAGCAGTGGTGATCCATTGACGACATTGATTTCTCCAACAAGATCCAAACCCCATTGAGAGAAGGGCCAAAGGTCACGAGCGACCTATAAGGCATGACTGGGTGTATGATGAAGATTGGAATGTTGTTGGCATTTTATACAACATTTTACGTAGTGATAAGAATCATGGTTAAGGGTCGGCCAGTAATATCCTAGACGAAGAATATGCTTAACAAAAATAAGGACACTAAAGTGACCTCCACATATGCCATCATGAACCTCCTTAATGGTATAAGGAATTTTAGAACATGTGAGGCATAAGATAATACCATCAAAGATGTGCTTATAGAGGAGTCCTCCCAGGATAACGTAATGAGAGACCTTTTTAAGGAAGACACGTTGTCCGTTACGGGTGATATCAGGAGGTAAGATGGAGAGAGAAAGGTAGAATATTGTTTATACCAAAGGTCACTCAGGTCAGGGGTACTAGTTCCGATCGAGTAAACATCATGAGGTAAATAACAAGGTGAATGGAGGCATTGTACGGTGATAAATATTTTGGAATCAGCGGGAAAAGTAGGTATTTGGGAAGCTAAGCAGGCCATGGTATCTGTAAATTTATTGGTAGAATGTGGGATGGTTTGAAGGGTGTAATGATATAAGGTGGTCAAAAGTATGTCTACATGATGTTTATACTTTTTAAGTATCTCGTTACGAAATTGGTACATATCATTGACTTGGTTTATGACCAATTGAGAATCACCAAAGATGTTGATTGATTTGACATCTAGGGCATATGCATCTTGGAGACCTAGTACGAGTGCTTCGTATTCAGCAGTATTGTTGGTGCATTCAAAATCTAGTTTGAAAGACAAAGGCATGGGTTCTCCATCAAGAGGAATGAGGATAATAACATCCCTACCCCTACGTTGACACTTAGAACCGTAAAAAAAGATTGTCATTTGATAAGGAGGTTCGTCTAAGGAAAGGGTAGCAATAGATTCATCTGGAAATTTGAAATTATAGGGTTGACCCCCGAAAAAAGGTGCATCAGCCAATTAGTCGGTGATATCTTAGCCCTTGATGGACTTTAGATGAATGAATTCGAGGTCAAGATCAGCTGAAAGCATAAGCCATCATGTGGCATGCTAATTTTGGTAAGGTTTGGCATACATGCAGTGTAAGGGGTCAGTGTTGGTCAGGACATAGGTTTTGCAGTTGCATAGGTAATGAAGGAGTTTGGTGTTAAGGAAAACTAAGGCTAAGAAAAAAATTTCAGGATGGGTGTATCGGGTTTCATAGTCCAAAAGAGTATGACTGATATAATAAACTGCCTACTCCCTATGTTGTTCATCGCGATGAGCGAGCATGGCTCCCAAGGAGTGATCGGTAGTGGATATGTATAAATAAAAATGTTGATTGTCTTTAGGTGGGATAAGTACGTGTGGTTGGAGAAGGTATTGTTTTAAGGCCTCAAAATCATTATGCAGTCATCATCCCATTTAAAGGAGACATCCTTCTTGAGCAGATGATGAAATGGTTGGCACCGATCCGATAATTGTTAAATGAAATGATGAATAGACTGCAACTTACCTTATAGTATATGGATTTGTTTAAGGTTATTGGGCGGAGGAATTTCCAGAATGGCCTTGATTTTAGCAAGGTCAAATTCTATACCACGGAGGGAAACGATAAATCCCAGGAGCTTTCTAGAGAGAACAACGAATACGCACTTCTTAGGATGAAGGCAGACATAATATTTAATGAGGTGGTCAAAGATGATTTTGAGGATGACAAGGTGCTCGAAGCGACATTTATATTTGGCTAAGACATCATCTACGAAATCTTCCAATATGTGATGCATGATGTCATGGAAGATGTAAGTCATAGCCCGCTGATATGTGGCACCAGAATTTTTAAGGCCAAAAGGCATAACGTGACAGTAGAAATTCCCCCATGGGGTGATGAATGAGATTTTGTATTGATCTTCTGGGGCTTGCATAATTTGGTTATAACCTAAGAATCCATCCATGAGTGATAACATCTCATGACCAGCGATGAGGTCAACCAGCTAGTCAATACCAGGTAAGGGAAAGTCATCTTTTGGGTAGGCTAGGTTGAGGTCATGGAATTCATTATAAATGCAGAGTCCCCTTGTCACTTTAGTGATAGGGACAATTTTAGAAATCCGATGAGGATAATCAATTGGTAAGATGAAGGAAACATAAAGAAGGCAATGATGTTCTTCTTTGACAAGAAGAGCAATACGAGGGTGCATTTTCCTCAGCTTTTGTTTGATGGGTTTTACATTAGGAACGATTATGATATTGTGGACCAATATTGTAGGGTCAATACTAGGCATGTCTACGTAAGACCAAGAAAAAGTGTGATTATGATCTCTGAGAAAAGAAGTGATGGCTTCCTGTTCAGTAGCATATAAAGATTGTCTAATCTTTAGGATGTGTGGGTCATCCTAAGTATATATGTTGATCTTGATATTCGATTCATTTAACATAAGATATTGCATCTCAGAAGGGTAAGTGCCAATGAAATTTATGAGTCTTCTACACCAAGGTAGGTGAGTATGGATTCATCATCCTGACATTGAAACGACGTTAATTATAGGTGTGTTGTCATTGATCATTTCAGGATACAAGAAGGGAAGAGTGGAAAGGGCCATCACCTCACGTTGATAAGTCAAAGGCCCCAAGGAAATAGTTTTTATGAAACAAAAAATTTAGGAGGGATAGATTCATAGATCCATCAAATCCGTCGGTGAAAGGTGGTGATGAGGTGGAGAAGGGCCAGTGTCCTTCATGATTCAATGTGGCTTGTTTGGTAGGTGGTTCGGGGAATCTGATACCACTACAGTCATTATGTTTGCCGTGTGGTACAATGGAATAATGAGTATAAGTGACATTGCTCATAAAAGCAAAAACCAAAACCCTTCCCACGCATAGTGGTGTATTAAGTTGAATTGTGGGAAGGTGTGGTGAAACGGTGATTGCAAAATATTTGGAAGTCAGTGGATAAATGGGAGGGTTTTGTATTGGTGTTCAGGTGTGTTAAGTGGTTGTATCAATTCCCGCAGAGGTGAGAACTAGTACAGAAGTGGGGAGGACCATAAGGAGACATTCTCCTATATGGGTGATCGTAGTGAGGGTGTGGTGAAGGCTTCCATATCTTAATGGAGTAAGAAAATTATGTTGACACTTATAGGCGGTACTGCCCAAGAGTGAGGCATTGAAAAACACCTTCAAGGGATGCAGTGGTTGGGGTATGATAGGTAGCCAGTATGAATAATGTGTCGGAGGTCAATGTGGAGGTGGACGTTAATGGATTGGGAAGTTTGATGGGTTAGCCATGGGTTTGCAAGCAGTAAGGAATGGAAGAGGTAATGTGTGGTAGAAGCTTCCATATAGTGGGCCCGTGCCACCATCGCTACTGGGGCTGGTCCCCCGACTCCTAATAAAAGTGCCCCCTATGCCGGTGCCTGTGGCTGTACGGGTGCTTGTGCTGGTGCCGCTAGTGGTGCCGCTGGTGGTGCCTATGGTGGGACCTGTGGCTGTGCCTATGGCTATACCTGTACCTGGGCTAGCTGCCCCTGTAAGACACCTATCTGTGCCTGTGCAACAGCAAGCTACCCCTGTAATAACTGTACCTAGCCCCTGAGCTGGTCCCTCTCTGCTATCACCGCCGCCAAGTCTGGCTGTGCGGGCTGTGCTCTCCTCGCGGCTCTCTCTCCTGTCCACCATACCAAAAATGATCCCGTGCAGTCGGCGTCATTCATGGTATCATCTGCAGGCCTCTCGGCTACCCAATCTGGGTCCACGGGCTGTGGTGCAGGCAGTGGGGCCTCTACATCATCCCTCCGGTATTGAGGGAAGGGAGGTGGCTCATCTTGTCGTAGCCCCATCTACCGTTGTACCCTCTCCAGGGGTATCCACTCATGCTTCCCTGGCCTCCGTCCCGCTATCCAGAATGTATATTGGATCCACCGCAACTATGACCGGGCTCCTCTGCGAGGGTGATGACCTCTGTAGGGTCTCCATACAATATCTAAAGCCGTTAAGCCCTCTAATAAATGCCGGTAATATGCTACATCCCGTCCGGCGAGAACTGCTTGTGGCTGGCCCACGACCCCCAACCACCTCTGAAAGCCATATCTATAAATCACCTGTGGCCCTGGCTGCTGGGGCAGCCCTACTGGTCGAATGCATATGATATGCTCATATGCCCAGTAGTGTAACAAAAATGTAGAGCAAATCCCGAATCGCCTCATCCGACGGTAGCCCCACAGCTCTTGGTATAACTACACCAGGTATACTCGTGCCCAAGCATAACATGTATGCTCCTCAACCATCTCGTGTAGTACCCCCATCAGCACTCGTGGAAAGCGGCCTCCCTCTGAGTCCGGGAGGGCGAAGCATGTAATGCCGATCATCATCAACACGGCAAGCCGTGTCTCATGTCGGTGGGCACAATACATATCCCCATAGGCGATGCTCGCGCTGTGATAAGTCAATAGCGCGGCTGCATCCCCGAATACCTGTAAGATACTGTCCATGGCTGTCTCTGCATCCACCTAGAAGACTGCCTCTCCATCGATCGGTAATCTAAGGATGCGATACACATCCTCTAATGTAATGGTCATCTCTCTAGTCGGGAGATGGAACACATTGGTCGCCGGATCCCATCTCTCGATGAGGGCAACCATCAGACTGTGATCCCTATCGATCACCCTATACCATTGGACTCCGCTGAGTCCCACCTCACGCATAATGCCCCACTGTGCTGCGGACACGTGTGGCCGCATCCGTCTCAATAGCGGGGGTATCCTATCCCGCATCGTCAGCTGCTGCCGTGCCTACAAAACCAACTCACTGCATTAGCCCTACTCTTTATCACAACAACTACTTTAACCTTCTTTACCCCCTTTTACCCACCCGACCACAACCCGACTCTATAACACACACCTACACCCACCTATTTTACCCTAAAAAATTTACGATATCCCCTTGCCTTATCTCGCACCCTACCAATCACTCAGCTCTACTCTCGCCATTTACCTATGACCCTACCAATTTAACACCTCCCCATTCATGCCCAACACCTAATCTATCCGAACCGCACCAACCACACAGTCACCCCATTTTTCCCCCCACTCACCAATCAACCTTCCTATTAACCTCTACCCCTTCCCTCTTCACCCCCACAAACACAAAACCCAAACCACTAATAACCAAACACCCAAACAACAGCCCCAACAACCACCAAACACCCCAACCCACAACAAAACCATAGGCACCGGTACCGGTCACCCATGACCACCACCAGTCCACTCTCCACCGATGCCGGTCACCCACAAACCCACCCTGCCCCAAAATTTCTTGACCGATGCCGGTTGCTTAGTGACCGGCATCGGTCACTAAAAAATCGCGAGGCTGAACCTGACGCAGCCCCCCCAAATCCTGAATTTTTTGCAATGCTATCAGTTAAAATGGTTGTATCAATTAGAAATTTATCCACCCAAAATTTGATGCAAGAAAAATAAAAATTCACATCCTTGCCGCCTTGGTAGCATCTTTCATGCATACTGATCGACAATTCATAAGGTGAATATTCAGATAACTTCAATTTCATGGGGATGGTGAATAACCCCTAAAATTAACTGGATTCCTACCCAAACACCCAAAAATAGCTTAACAACATCAAATTTTTACACAACTGGAGAGGTATTCGTGAACCTAACGAATATTCGATGACAAAAATTTTCCCTAGTTACCATGAATGGTGAAAGGTCCAGCTGGTCCAGCACCTCATTAGGAGAAATGAAGATTAAGCTGAAAGCCGTGGCTCTAACTCTCCTGTGCTGGTTCCTCCACCAATCAAATGCTGCCTCCTCCTCGCTAGGGCCTATCTAATCACTCACTGTGTCCAGGGTCAAATAGTGCCACCTCAAATAGACAAATTCTCAACAAGTCTCACCATTATTGAGACTTCAAACGAGGAATAAAAGTGGTTTTCAACCCCATGGACAATATAGTATCAATGACAGGATTAGTGGAACAATATCTATGTAGATATATAAGGAGATCGATGCTATAACCGATACCAGTTACAAATCATTGTGCCCTAAGCAACCATTCATAGAAGATCTAACTGATATTGGTCATAGTACAATCGAGTGATCGGTTTTACTCCCACCTCTTCCCCAATGGGTTCTGACAAGTTATCATCAATCGCCCTTTCATTACACACAAGGACTATGAAAAGACAACCTATCATCCACTGAATGGGCTGAATTTTTACATATATTGCTAACTGTCATTTGGGTTGACCCAATGCGCACATTGTATTCTTTGTGCCTGACCCATTGTGCCACAACCAACCAATTTGGCATGACTTCAAGGCTGCAACCAAGTTATTTGGCCCAACCCAAGGTTTTATCTTGATTATTTGAACCGATTTAAGGCCCAGTTAAGGATCAATGTAATAATCTGAGGCTGTTGTTTGAGTGATGTAACCAAGCATCTGAGCATTTCTCTCAAGGCCATTAACCAAGTGTATTTGGCACTACACCATTTGCCGTAACTTTTCAACCATTTGGCCTGACCCAAGGCCGTAACCAACCATCTGGCCCGACCCAAGGATGCAACCAACCCATTTGGCCCGATCTGGAGAGGCTGCATCATAGTACCATTCTAGGATTAGAAGCTAAGGCTACAAACGCACCCAGTGATTTGTGCATGTATTTAAGGCCGCACCAACTTAGATACCTATAGGAAACATCAATCACAGGGTTATGAAAATATTATCCACCCACCATGTAGAAGAATTGATTCAATCGAGCTCAAATGTTCGAAAATTTAGCATTATTAGAGACTTTGACATAATCAGTCGACCAACTATGTTCGAGACATTGACCAGGACGTTTAGCTTAACCATTTCAATCGATCTTGTGCTACTGCCCGAACATGGAAAAAACGTTCTTTTACATGTACATGTTGATAACCCCAGGTATTTAAATTGGGGTATGTCTTGGATGCAACCTAGAGAAGGTACTGTGGATCACCACATATGATTGGATACAAGTATCGAAGTTAACACTATGTATTGCTTGCATAATTACACTTCAATAGAGTGTGAGGCATAGTCACACTGATCTATGCAATTCATAATTGCGTCTGATAGTACATGTTGGACCTACCCCACCATCTTATCTTTATATAAATATCATATGGCCTTTGATCAACCCTATCCCTAATTTCACGCAACCCTCATTTTGTGATAGGTTTCATCTTCCGGTGGCTTACCTATACCCTTATTCAAGGGTAACCACTTACTTATTATTGTCCGTCACATCTAGAACAAGAGCAATTCAAGGCATGATCACTTGTCAAGAATCAAGGGGCTAAATTGTAGACACCAAATTTGTGTCTTACGACACCCTATGCCCCACATCTCATTTCACAACCTAACCTCATCACCTAAACCTTACAAAATTATTTATTAATTACCTTATAATTAATAAATCCACATCGCCATACCTGCCACCACATCATTTCACCACCTCATCATGACCTAGTCTTAACCCTAAACTAACCTAATTAAGACCTATAACTTGGTCCAAATCCACACCCATGACTAATTACTCCTCACCCGCACCTAAAACCAACCTCATAATGACTTGACCAAGCCCGCCACTAATCCCTCAGGAGAAAAGGAGGGGAAAGCTGGCTATTTTACCAAAAATAGCCCGCTTTTACCTGACCGATACCGGTTCCTACTCGATCGCCGTCGATTGCGTAATCCACCATTGGTTCCCTACAAATGACCACTCCCAAGCAAAAACAAAGGGTTGGATTTTCGTTTGATCAAGAAGATCAGAAGTCATTAGGAGGATTTTTTATCAATCGGGATCATCAGAAGTGATCGAGAGAGTCCAGATTTTACTTGGCTGAATAGAGACAAGTGAAAAAGAAACAAGAAGAGTTTACAGAGAAGGACATCAAGCCCAAAAACTGCAACTGAGTAACCAGAGCCTTGTGACACTCATCTGTTTATCGGGGAGGGAAGATAGCTCATCTCTTGATTGTCAGGTCATCCTACCTAAGTTCTGTCATCGTCATCACAGTTCTTGGACCTGCATCCTCATCAATAATCAGTAAGTAATATCTTGTATGTCCTTTTAATAACATTTCTTGAACTAATGAATCACAACCACCATAAGTCTATTCCTAGAGCTACTACCTAGCAACACACTACATCTAACTGTCATTCCTCCACCCTTACGTTACCCCAAGAACACCCCCCGTATTCTCTGAGTCCTTCTCATCACCCCATTACCTAACCCTCAGCCATCCACCAGTCTTAATTAACACCACAATCACCCTGCTAACCAACCCTATCCAGAAGCACCTAGATTATGACCCTACCCGGTGTTTGTTATCCCCTACCGGTAGCGGTTCCTCTAACCGCGGTAGGTTTCCAGTGACGGCATGGTCACTGGTTGGACTTTACCAAAAAAAAAACTTCCCTTGCCTATTTGTTCACCTTAATAACCTCAGATCCAGTCTGGTTTATCCCTGTTAACCAACCTGAAAATGTAGAACGACCAGAGTAACTAACAAAACAACTTGACGTGTTATATTGATAGTTTAGCCTCTATTGCTTTGTAACGAGGTACCTAAATCGTGATTTTGCAAGAGATTTCTTTGTTATCATTGTGTTAATTCGTATCTAAAAGGGGAACTGGGACCACCTTCGAAAGAAGTTTTATAGTCCTGGGCCTAAGACATCCCCTCGTGATTGTCTAATTAAAATCTGTGCGTCTTGTATGTACTTGCAGGTGGTAGTCCTCCACGACAAAAAAGGATTCTTCGCAGTCGATCTAATCTTTCTCTAGGTATGCGCACACCATTCAACATTCAAAGGTATTCCTCTCTAGCCCTAACCCCCTTATCATTTCTAAAAGGAAGAAAGGATAGAGCAAGTCTATTCCCACGAGCCGAAACATTCCGTGGAAACATTTTGGCACGCCCCGTGGGCCATTTGGGGTTTCGTTTCTTGCTGCTTTCATTTGGGGAGCATACTTGTTGTTGCTGTTTTTGTTTATATTTAGTAAAGGAATTTGTCTTCTGCTTTTCCCAGTTTTGCTTTAGTAAGGTCATTCCTTATTGACGTCATCGAATATCATTTTCGTTTGGGTTTTTTAAAAACACGTGCATTACATTCTTGATTGTTGTTTTCAATTCTAGTAAACATAGACTAAGTAAAAGGTCATACACATGGGGGTGATTTCCACGGTAGTGACAGGAAATTAATCTTACTTTCACTACACAAAACATACCGAATCACTTCATAATTAACACAACAGCTCAAAACATCCCCCCTTTTTTTGCGGTATTCCTCCACCCGATTGAGGTAACCTTATAAGCCAAAACAAACTTGACATTTCCCCTAAGTATTTTGTTTAGGATTGATATAATTCTGTGTCTAAAGGTATAAGCCCCAAATTGATTAAAATTAACCCTAGGGTTAGTCTGTTAATTTGTTTGTGCATTCTTGCTTGTTTTCAGTTCTGTTTCTCTGTCATACATTGTTTTCTGTGATCACTACAGAACAATGTGGTAGGCATACTAATTACTGTTAACACCGAATCAACAAATTCATATTGTTTCTTACACCAGTTCTATTATACCGACATCGGTTAGCTTACCGACGCCGGCTACAGCCTGACCGACATCGGTTACCTGACCGATATCGGTTACTGTCTTTCACAGTCCCTGACAAACCAGCAACCTACCAATTTCAAACATCTTGTTGTCTGTTTCTGTTCCTGATAGATTGAAACCCTACTGTGTACTCCTGTCCATGGTTGTTATCACTCGAAAGCAAGCCGCCACCATGGTTTCACATGTTTTCTCTGTGCCTTTTCCTGAATCACCCCCTTCACATTCTATGGGAAATCCTACGGACACCAGCGAGGTTCCTAAAATTCCTGTAGGAGATAAAGAATTTGCCAAATTTCTGGATGTTAATCCTAGCGCTGTATAATACTATTTGTCTCATGCCCTTGACCATACACCTGACGGTCAACTCCTTGTTGGCATGCCTATCAGTATAGCTACTCATTTAGCTCCTTCTCTGCCTGATAACTCCGCTTTGCCTTCTCCATCCTTAGTCCCGTCTCCTACCTCAACAGCTTCAGGGGTTCATACGGCACAGATTGCTTTCCTTTGGTTAATCTTGGCCCAACATGTCATCCACCGACGGCTCCTACCTCGTCTCTCGGCAAGACTGTCCGTTCAATGACTTCTCTCTACCACCATCCACACGAGCTTTCCTTCTCAAATCCCTGCCCACCTTTTCATTTTCCACACACATATCCGGACCCTCAACGTCTTATATAGACATACCTATTCGGTTGCTCAAACACATTCCTCCATACCTTATCAACATTTAACCCACCAGTGTTCTAGCGGGGGCCCTGGCCCAAATTTGCCTACCATTACCACAAACCCCACCATCATCTCAATCCAAACAACTAAAACTTTTTGAAATTTAATTCAAACAAATGATGGACAAAATGTAAATCTGGAGGCTTTTGTTTCAGGAAGTCGTAGCACCTTGAATACGAGAAAGTTTTTTGGAGCCTATCATCCACCTTTAGTCCCCTTCATTCATATCCTCCAATGGGAATTACCCCAAAAGTTACCCGTTGTAATAGTAATGAGGACCTCAACAAACTTGAGATCATTTAAGACATTGCCTGCTTATCGATTGCTCAAACACGCCTTATATCCGCACCTTTCCATGTCCTTATCAGGACCCACCTGGCAGTGGTACAGTGCTTGAACACAGCAATCAATCTTCTCTTTTAACCAGCTAGCCCAATCTTTCTTGGATCATTTCTTCATTAAACATTGCCAAGAAATTATCTATCACCGACCTCTATGCCATCCGGATAATGTGAAGATGAATTATCGCAGATTTCGGTGGATGATGGCGGGGCCTTATCACCAACTTACGGATGCCTGCCTCAGAAACCAACTTATTGAACTCTTTACACGGGCCATGTGCACTAAGACACATCTCTCATACCCTCCAAATTCAAAACTTTCCATACATTTTGACGAGGGCCTTTAATATGGCTCGGAAAACTAGAGATTTGAGCCTTAGAGGAGAGAAATTGTGGTTTGCCGCACAAAAACGCCAGTTTCCGAACCCAAGATCTACCAACAAACCTAACACCACCAATCCTCACCCATCGACTGCTTCGACATCAAAAGAGTTGTGCACGCGGTGATGGTCAATCCAACCACCATCTAATACCCTGCCAAAAAACCAC
>JAHRHJ020000430.1:0-73484 GCA_019776745.2 Taxus chinensis | reverse complement strand
AAACAAAATATCACCCTCATGATAATATTGTGGCATTTTCAATTACATTATGAAGAGAGTTTTCATTTCATAATGCAAATAAGCATGATTTAAATTCAGCTTTACTTTCATTTCAGTGATATAGATTGTATTGTCATTTTATGAGTGTATCATAAGCATGATAGAATCAGGGACTTCTGAGGTTGAATTCAGTCTTTAACATGAGTTATTATGTTAAATCCTTGAAGAATTTGTGAATTTGTGTGTTTTTGAGCTTTCATAGATGCACAATTTTCTAGTTAAAGGTTCATCCTGATTATTTGAAGCCATTTGTCATTTTGCTTTGTAGATTTTTCAACATGTTGTTAAAAGCTCTCAAGAATTTTGTATAATCAACTTTATCCTACCTAACTTCCCAACCATAAATTTCATATCTCAGATGATATATCACACAATGAACCATCCTTGCTTGCACTGTATATCCACAAATTCTAAAGAAGATCATTAAATTTGTCCATCCTTTACCAAAATATGCAGATGTAATCCATTTTTATCATTTTCTTTAGTGACCTAGGACCTTAGTCTAGATAACATCTTCAATTTCTAAGGTGACAACTCATGAGAGTTAGGTCATGTTGTATTGACCATATTTTCTCAAGGTCTCCTTCAAAACATTGCAAAGGGAGAGTCAAATACTGTTAATTCTGTTGATGATTTTCCACTAACACAGGTCACAAAATGGGTCCTCTCACCCTGGTTGAAGGCACAACCTAAAGTAGTAAGGGTAGGTCAAACTCTTAGCACGGTGATACTCAGTTATTTCCAAACTTGAGTGATAAAGATTTATCTAGAATCCATTTCCCCGGACTAGACAATGACTCCTATTATGATTTGTTTATCTCTAAGCATCCTGATCAACTTGTAATGTTGATCAGTTTCAAAAGGAAGGATCAATTTGGGGTACCAACAAGGTGTAGCACATTAAAAATTCTTATTTTTCCTCTGGGATGGCAATATTCTCGAGTGATATTCTTCAAGAGGAATGAGGACTAGTGGTTCCCTACAACTACTTCTCCAATATTTGATATTCAAGAGGGAAACTAGGATCAAGCTTCAGAAAAGTTACTTATATGACCCAATAGTTTTCCTAAGCTCTATTTGCAACAATGGGAATTTCTTTAAATCATCTCTTTTTTGGAATTAACCTCGATAATGTGGGGTCCAGTAAAATGCCACTTGCGTGATCGGCTCATGTGTATCTTCCATCTATACATGCCAAGTTTATTTTGGGCTTACTATCAAATAATAGAATGAAACTAGCACCCAATAATGTATACTTTTCCATTAGTAGGAGCACAATGAGATTCATCTGAGCATATCAGATGATTTTTTTTATTTCCTTCATGGAAATTTCCAACATATCCAAAAAAAATTGTACTTTTAAGAATATTTCCAATAATTTATTTATAAAAAGAGAAACACACTTATGTGAGAAAATAAATCAACTACAATGGTGAAATAAGATATTTCCCCTTGGATAAACTTAATTTCTTTTCCAACAAAACTAGCTTTACTAAAACAAATCATTTCTTTCCATTTATGGGGACGCTACAATAGAATGTTAATATCCAATAATCTACATAAACTTTCTTGGGGTGGCCAAATATAGTATAATAACTCTTTCCTTTCAAATAAAAATGCAATGATTCTTCCACTTGAAGTGGAATTTTAACAAGAAGGAAAAATACAATGAGGATACATTTTATCTTGTATGATAGCTCCAATTGAATCAAATCTTAAAAGAGAAGTTCTTGTCTTGAGTAGGCTTACACTTTCACAACAAAAAAACTATGGGGAAGAGGCAACACTCTGCACCCAGACTAAAAATAATGCAAGAGAAGAAGAACCAATTCTCATCATTGGCCCCTCAAGCCCCAGACCACAAGGAAATAAGGGATGTATCAACACATGGAAACTAAAACAATTCTTCAACACTTACTTTCAAGAAACAATCACATAAGAAAGATAACTTACAAAAAACTTATTTTTTAACAAAAAAACAAACAAAGGCTTCTAAAATCATCCAAAGAGATAGGAAATGGGGATGTAAACTTGTGCCTCCCAAGGGTTTTGATGACCAACTCTAAAATACTCCACAACACATTCAATTTCCAATAGTCTCTTATACCTCCACATGGAGAAGACATTCCAATTTATAGCTTGTATGGAGACTCTTAACTCTTATGCCTCCGTCTCTCTTATGTCTCCCACAATAAAGGGAAATAATAAGAATAGAAACTTTAAGTGACGGGGCATTTTTAAAACTCCGCTCCATCATATGAACAAAATAAGAATCTTTTAGTGACTCCAAACATATTTCATCCCCATATGCCAAATATAGGGAACACAACCTAAGCTCAATGATAAGGACCCAAAACTTCAATCAAAGAATACAATTTCATACTTGATCACATAACATGCTAAGAAATGCAAGAAGAAAATTGAAGAGCGAAATATCCTACCTTGCCCTGGTAAAGCTCAGATCTTTGAGACTAGTCCCAAAATCCTTCAACCACAAGAAATTATTCCAATTTCCCTTCTAACTCCAACATTAAAGAATCCAAAAAATAGACTAAAAAAACCAACCTCAAGTAACCCCCTTTACAGATCCCAAAATTTTGAATAAATAGAAGAGAGGATGGATGATGATGTGGCTCCAAATGTAGGATGCCATATCATTTCTTCTCCACTGCACATCACCTGCAACTCAAAACCATACTAAATAGGATAAATAAATGGGTGTTTGAGAGGTATGAAAAAAGGCCTCTTACACACATTATCCAACCCATACCCTTTTAGGACAAATCTCGTATAAAATTAAGTTATTGAAAGTACAATTAAAAATTACATTTTTCAGTTCCCAAAACACATAATGGGGTCTATTTTTGACCGTCCCAACCCTTAGGTAGTCATGTTGGTATAAGGTAAGATTAAGAGGTGTGTGATTTGAATTTTAACTTGTCCCACAAGCCTCCAAAATTGGCCCTTAATGCCAAATCCTGATTTCTAAGAGAGGGATGGAGTGTACAACACTCAAGATCAATTAGCACTTCGTCACTTAAAACATAAACCAAAGAACCATCTAATCTAATAAATGAATTATTTTATCTCATCCATAATTAGTTTAGAACATGGAAGGTTAAATTTACTAATCTAGACACAAACTTAAATATATGAATAAAAGGGAATTACATCACTATAAGAATCACATACACTAAAATTAAATAAAGGAAAAAAATGAAGGGAAACATGACAAACCCCTTGGTCACAATTGGAGATGTAATCCGCCCATGGGGAACCCCGAACAACTAAAAATGACAATAAAAATACACACAAGTTTCCATAACACATGTGTGGAATCTTATCATGGTGATTCTGATTTTGGAATCCCCCGTTGATTGTTGTGATATGATTGATCTAGTAAACATGCAATACCTCCTTCGGCCTCGAGGCCGCATAAAAACATCCATTGATCAAATATATGCAACGATAAATCAACAATCATCCATACATAAATTAAATCCTCATCTAGGAAAATAATGTTATTATTTTAAAATTCCAACAACATCTCAATTCTATATTTCATCAATGCCAATAAGATTACAAGATTAAAGTTCTCTGCTAATTCCTACTCAATATGATGAAAATGTCGAATGTCAGAAATATATATATGTCAACAACATATAATCATAAATATAAAATGTCTCTCTAAGAAAATAAACACAATCATACTATAAATCAAAATCAATCAATAGTCCAAGTATCTTTTTCATCTAATCACCATGCTAAGCCGAAATGATACAATAATGTTAATGTATATGACCAACAATAATCAAAATCAAAATGTAAAAAAAGTGTCAAAGGGAAGTGGGCACTACAACTTGTCTCATTTTCTAAACTTTCATTTTGGAATTTTGGCTAAAGGATTGTTGGCTAGACATAGCTTTGGGAGTTTGAATTTTTGGATTTTTATTAGATTTAAGGATATTGAAGCTTGTTGTGTGAAGATTTTTGAAGATTAATAGAGAGATATGGATTTCAATTATTATTGTTTCTAAGCCATAGCCATGTATGTAGTTGTCAAATTTTTGAATATTTTATGTGTTGTGAATGTATTATAGTTGGGATGCGTATCTTGCCTTTAAGAGTGGTGTGGGAGAAGGAAATGGAGTTATTTTTATGGAGGATAAAGGGAGTTAGTGGGGAAAATTTGGAGGGAGTGTGGGAGAGGTACTCCACTTATGTGGAGGAAAAATGTTCCTATGTTATTTTTGTATTTGAATAAGGATAAATAAGGTGTTATGTGTTATTTTGATAGTGCAATTTGGATGTATTGGGTGGACCTTCTTCCCACATGGGAGGCACAAGAAGAAGACTCCATATTTGTGTCTCCTTCGGATTATTATTAAGTCTTTGTGATTATGATGAAAATATGGAATCTTCATATGTTCTTGTTTTGGAAAGAATGTAAAAATTACCCTTTGTTGAAATTTCTTGAAAGATTAATGAAGTGTTAAATATATTTCATCAGTTTTGAAAATATTTATGTTTGTTACTGTGTAGGGCCATTATTTTTTGAAGTTTTCAAAGTTTACAAATATTCACCTCATTGTTCTATAGTTGGGGCTCGAGGGATGAGAGAATAAGAAGAATAGATTCTCCTTCTTATTTGAATAAACTATTAGGAAGAGAGCATTTTTACTCCCCTTTCCTTTTATTGATTCGAAATGGAAGAGATGAAAAATGCAAATGTTGAAGCTATGGAGTTAATGGAGGATGATCTTGCATATAGATATTTTTGTATGAGCCTATGAAAAGAATCCTACTTTGTAAATTTTTGAATTAATCATATTGTATTCCACCTTAGAGTCCCAAAATTGAATATTGGATTGTAAATTAAGGGAGGTGTTAACTTGTAAAGTTACTTACAAAATCTTATATGTATATTGTTTAAATTTAAAGTGACGAAGTAGTTTTAAGATAGAATTCATTGTAACTTTGGCATAAATTCAAGCTATGGAAGTTTTTTTGAAATCAAGTAAAAATTTGGAGTGTAATTTTATTCAAGTATAAAGTCCTTTCAATATAAAAAATTTATTCAAATTTACATTTTGACTTCATTTTAAAATATGCATATTTCTTGTAAAGGAAATATAAATTTGAAATAATGTTGTCCTCATTTTTGGAGTTTATTTGTCATTCTTGATAGTAAGAGAAAAGTGAACTTGAATTGTGAGTATATTTATATTATCCTTAATTTAAAACTAAGTATGTAAAATTGTGTGACTTATTCTGGTTTCACTATAGTTAATATTAATTTTGTTACAAAATAATGTATGTGAATAAACTTCTCTCGTTAAATTGACAAGAAAAGATTCATATTCTCACTACCTTGTATTGTTTTAAGTGACATATATGTGTGTGTGTGTATGTGTGTATTTCTTTTAAACAAATGTAGCCTGTGTGTATTGTTTAATGGATTCCCCTTTTAAAAAAAATTTTTTGGGTTGTTTAGTCATGCAAAAGAATGGGATTTATTTTATTATGATCACGCTTGTGAACCTCCTTCAAATGAATCATAAATAGGGAAATCATAGCATGGTGGTTATAAGAAAACAATGATTTCCTATTGAATGTATACACAAATTTATAAATTATAAAGATTCTAATATTCCTCAATATTTGGCTATTGCAAACCAACTAGATTTAAGAGTGTTGTCTTAGAGTTTGAAAATAATTCAAAAAACAATACACATTTATAAAAATGTATTTTTATAGAAGAATATAAATATAAGTGATATATATTTAACAATTATAATACTTTTAT
The DNA here is from genome assembly GCA_019776745.2 of Taxus chinensis. Taxonomy (NCBI): domain Eukaryota; kingdom Viridiplantae; phylum Streptophyta; class Pinopsida; order Cupressales; family Taxaceae; genus Taxus; species Taxus chinensis. The sequence continues at coordinate 67,618 of JAHRHJ020000430.1, read as the reverse complement.
CCGGGTATGTATGTATGTGAGATGTATAGTATACATACATACATTGTGAGATACATACATACAACCACATACATACATATACATATAGGATATTAATCAAATTATACCGATATAAGATATTGTTAAAATATATATACTTATATTTATAACCTTTCTATAAAATCATGACATATTTATAAATTATGTAAATTGTTTTTTGGATTATTTTCAAACAATAGGCAATGAATAAATCTAAGTTGGTTTGTATAGCCAAATATAAAGGAATATTAGAATATTATAATCCAAAAAACAATACACATTTTTAAATATGTATTTTTATAGAAGTTATAAATATAAGTATATATATTTAACAAAATATATATATATATATATAAGTGGTATGTATGTATACATACATATACATACATACATACATACATACATAACATACATAGGTGATACATATATATGTATATATATATATATATATACTATATATGTATGTATGTATGTATATATATCCTATACATACATACATACACACACACACACACACACACACACACACACACATATATATATATATAGAGAGAGAGAGATAGATACATATAGATACATATAGATATATCTTTGTGTGTGTGTGTGTCTATATATATGTGTGTGTATGTATGTATGTATGTATGTATGTATGTATCTATATATATTATCTAATATTGTAAAAAAAAATTAGAAAAATATATAAATATGGAATAGTATGGATCAGTTGTTTAATTTTTTAAAAACATGCTAATATATATTTTTAAAATTATATAAAAGTGGGGGGCGTGAACCCCCCACACTATAATTTTTATTTGATAAAAAACAAATGAAATGGGTGGGGAGCAACACCCCATATAATACTAATCCTCTGAAAAATAAAATGTTGCCCTATGCTATAAATGCTACACGCAGGCCGAAAATTTATTTAGTTTAATTATATTATTATAAAATTATATATATATATATATAGTAAAAATTATATTTTTTAAGCACATGGAATATATATATATATATATCAAAAATGGTATAGAGACGATGCATATACATTCAGATCTGCAAGTTATTTCCATAGAAAAATCTAATAAAAAGGGAAAAGACCATGCCCCCACCTAAATAGGGTAAACTTTTCCATTTAACAAAAAATATTAAAGAAAATATATACTTTTTTGTGTCAAGCCCCTTGATGGGCATGGATCAAATCAAAGGAAAAGAGCTCCGTGAGAGTTGCTTCAAGATTTAATGGCTTCCATATATCTCTCCTTCCCAAACCTATAAAAGATAAAATTAAAATGAAAATATTAGGGCAAGAAAAAGAACAAAATGATAACTCATAAGGATTTTTAGGGAAATCTAGATCTACGAGCCGATATTATTTAGATCTAATGGTTGAGGATGAACCCTACATCACTTAAGTGATTAAATTTTTGTGGGAATGGGTATCTGAAAAATGACATAAGTTTAATTAACTAATATGGTCACCTAGGGTATAGTTCACATGGAAGAAGTGAGCTAGGCTTATATGTGACCCCTTAACTTATGGGTAAACAAATGGAAGTTTTGAATATGAAATTATAGTAATCTAATCTTGGGGTCAAGTTAATTAAAGATAAATGTTCAGCTTGGGGGTAACTTAATAAATTATTTAAAATGATTACAATGATTAAAGTTAAGAGTGTGTCTAAATAGTTTAATGTGGACATGAATGTTGGTTTTTAGGGAACGAAATTAAAAAATTTATTGGGTAGACATTTTAATTAAAAATTTATTATAACTAAGGAAAGTATTTTTAATAGAAATTTTAAGTGGGCAAGATATGTGAAATTAATATTAATTAGGAATTACTTAAATAACACTAATGCGGGTAAACGGGAAGAATTTTTAATCTGTGCTAATTTTCAATAATAGATAATTTTAATCAAGTGAAGGATACATTAAAATAACGTCCCAATACTTTAATAAACACAACACGAGTGTGTTTTATAAAATATGCACCTTTTTCCTTAAGTAATTGATGGAGTTTGACATGGATTTTGGTGCATCGATTTATGGGTGTTACAGTCACTCATGTTTAATATTTTTCCTATTGGGCCACTTATCGAGATTCTCATAAAATTCTTTATGAACTACTAATATATTTCTTATGTGATAGCTCAAAACACAAGGGTTTTCATTGGGTTTTTTAGTATTATTTCTTCCTACCCAAAGATTATAGTGACCAGGGATTGTTACATGTTGACCATAAAGGGATTTTCCCTTTGTGCCAAATAGACTATTGAATTTCATTGATGGTTCGAAGAAAATTAATATTCTTTTGTATACTAGTATTAATTATGGTTCATCTCAAGATCAAAATGCCTCAGAGTGTTTAATACTTTCAAACTTACTTTTTATTAAATCATGTGTTAAAGTGGTTGACACATTTCATATCAAAATTAGTTACAAATATTTGGAGAAGATATAAACATGGTTAGTTTTAAATTGAGGTGAGTTCAATACTATTCTATCTATTAATTCCCACTCATTGTAGTGGTCACTAGTCATTACCTTCGATAATGTATTTCTTACATATGTTCCCTAAGTGTAGGCCTTAATTCATTTTGTATGAGGGATTGAAACACTTTAGCACATAGTTACCCATATTTTTCGACATCTAAAGACCTGGTAGGATGATAAGGATAATATTTCTCTTGCTAATGGAATCCATGCTCCATACTAGGACATTCACAAAGTTATTCCCACTGATATGTCACACAAAATTATGATATTATCCTCTACGATTTTACATGATGAGTTGAAATTATTTCCATAAGTGTAATTTCCTAATTATTCCCAAAAAAGGCTATTCTTTTTTATCCCTCAGGATTCTAATGGTGTATACAATTAACTTTCATTCATCCTCTTCTTCTTCAATTTGGTTTTGGCATTGTATATTTTCTACTATATGGTCTTTGATTTTGAAACCTAAGCATATTTACATTTCCTGGTGTATAATCTCTCTCCAATTACCCATTTACTATAAGCTCTTTCACCTAGGTGTCTTCAATTCACATTTACTTTCCTATTGGAGAATTAAAACCCTGATGCACCTTTTAAATTTTATTAAAAAATATTTTCTTGGATTCTTCAATACATTCATGTATTTGTTCTGGAACCCTTCCTATGGCAACATATTTTTTTAGGGGATTGTTCAATTTTTCCCATGGACTTCACCCGATTCTAGTATGCTTCTTACATTGGGAATCCCCTTTTCATCTAGGAAGAGTTAGATTATGATCTTCGTTATCATATAATTGTAGATTACAATCTTTCAGTTTTGAAAAAAGTAATGATTGTTCTTAATATTTTCTTTCATATTCATGTCCAATATTAGAAAGTGGAATTGAGAGTGGCCACCTCATAAATATTCTATATCATGATAGAAATACCCTTATTATAGTTAATCATGTTCCTCTACCCTCTACCAGTCAGGATCCATCTCATAACGGTTCTAACCATCAGAAAAGTCATTCTTGTCATCTCGCATAAAGCTATTATGGGTGGGGATAACCTCCTCGTCATCACTTCCCTCCTCTAGCTTGGTGGGGAGATGGGGAATCACCACATCCTCACCATTACATTTTGTTTCTTCAACTATATATTAACAAGTTGCCCCACCTGGTATTGGCCATATTACAATGTTGATGGTTGGAAATCAACCTAAACATTGACAAGAGGGAATGATACCATTGCCTAGTCAGCATAACCCCAATGAGAATAACCTTCCTAGAAGTGGGTGGGGTAATCTTGATAACATAGATCCTCCTCCTATTTCTCTCTTTCATCAGCATAAATAGTATATTATTTTAAACATGATATAGAAAAGTTAAACATGAAAATGGTGTTTCTCATGGATTGTTTCAGCTACTTGAGTTTTAATTTAATATTTGTTACAAATACTAATTTATAAGAGTCAAATTTTATATGTAATTTATTTATGTTTGTGTTTGTGCATCACAATAGTTTCTAAAATCTATTATATATTTACATATATTTTGTTTACTTGAACATAATATATAATATTTTACAAAATACAAAAAATAACATAAAAAGTAAAAAATCAATACTTGTATTACTATATCAAATCATCGAAACATTTAAATATTTTTTGTGAATTAAAATACTTTCTTGAAACCTTCAACTCATATTCTTATTATAGTTACAATAGTAAAATGATGTTTATAACTCATTGATTTTTGGGAGATTCTTATTGTACAATGATATATGATGTAGCTTGTCTTTTGATTTATCATCTTTTAATGTTCCCCACTTTAAGAAATCTTTCACTACATAATTAATATTTGCAAGAATTTAGCTCTTCCCATTGGTTGCATCTTTTGACTTAAAGTGAATGTGAATTTTCAAATAATTTGGCTTTAATAAAATTTGAGGATCATTGTTGTTCTCTTTAATTATTCTCTTTCCTCTGTTAATTTTAGTTCTTGTCAAAGGAAGGATACTATAGCTTTGACTTCACTCAACTAATAATTTTGATATGAAGCCATAAAAAATATGTACTTTTTATGAATATCCTTATTTTTAATGTTGAGATTTTATGTTTACAGTTTCTTAAATAAAAAATAAAAATTTGTTTCATTTGTGTTGGTTAACTTTTAATGAAATGACAAATTTTAAGTCTTATTCAGGTAAGATTTTTTACAAAATTTTAATTTGAATATTTTTAAAGTGACATGTGTAATAATATTTATTTGTAAAACCATACAAAAAGAAACATGTGACATATTATCAGCAAGCTGGCTTCAGATTTTAATTCACCCACTAAATTTTTTATTATTCGAAATTATTTCATCTTTATCACAAAAAAGTTGAAAGACAATTAAATATTTCAATTTCTCTTTTGTCTATCCTCAATATTTCATCTTATTCTTACCTCTAACGTGGTTTGAGACTTCTATAATTGCAAATGGATCTTATGGCTTAGTAAATTCAGGCATGTTTTCTTCACGTTAAATGTAGGTAGCCTTACCAAGTTATATATTTTCTTGCACTCATTTAAATTTGGTGTTTTAAGTATTACAATCTACAAATTTTTTAATGTTTTTACAAGGGCTTATGAGTTACAGATCTATAGGCCTTTATAAAATTATTGGATTGGTTCAAAAATTTATGACACGTGGATGTATGAAGGATAGGATATTTTTATAAAAAGGATATTTTTATAATATATGAGTTGATCCATCCATCCATATGGTTCAAAAAATTATGACACGTGGATGTATGAGTTGATGCTAGATGGAAATCCAAGGCTGAATCTAGCTGTATTTGTCATTACCTAGATGGAGATTGATTGTGATAAGCTCATGATGGCTGCCATCAACAAGAATTATGTTCATAGTCATGAATACCCCTTTACTACAAAATTATAGTTTTGTGGGGTCTTTGTTTTTATATTCCGCAATATTACGGATTTCAAGATCAAGCCAACTTTTAAAATATCCATGAGGTCATGGTTTTCTAATTCTCTGTTAAGTGTGCAAAGTTAACATAATGAGTGTGTAAATATGATAACCCCACTGTCCAATTCCCCGTTGGGAGATGAAGAATAGGAACTCAGAGTTGCAACAGGTCTTCCTCAGAGGCTATCATGCTTGCAGGTATTGATTTTAAGTGCACATGGCAGAAAAAATGGAAGCAAGAGGGGAATCCCTTTGATAACCCCAATATTGTTACTGGTTCCAATGTTCAGGTAATTATACAACTAAATAGTTCTAAATTTAAATGACTAACCTCTAACCTCCTTTGAGCATTTATTGAAAAATATTGTTAGGAAGTCTTTCAAGGTTTGATAAATATACTCCTAACAGTTCTTGCAACTGTAGATTTTCATCTCTTTTAGACTCAGTTGATATGTAGTTTGTTTTAGAATCTTATGCAGCCGCTCTGGTTTGTTGATTATTTTCTATTCTTTATGTTCCTTCTTTCAGTATCATAGTGTGTTCATAGCGTTTTCATGCCGCTGTAAATTTCTTTTAAAACAAATTTTATTGTAGAGAACTTGCAGTACTTTTTGGAGTGAAAATTTTGTCTTAGAACCTATTTACATGGATCGGTTGTGAAGAAGTAGTTTTTGCTTCAGGATTGTCTTCAGCAGTGTATTCTTCTTCCTCTCTTCCATATTTTTGAAATTTTTTCCTTTGCTATGATGGGATTATATAAACATGATTAACATCTAGCTTGTGATCTACAACTTTCTGGTAATGATTTGGATTGGACTACTATATCAACCTCCTATCCATATGCTCTATAGTTCCCATTCATAATATCCCGCAATCATTGCAACCCCTTATTTTATTCTCTTTTATATATAAGCACCTTACGTTATTCTCATATACCTTATCCATGCATATAGTTAAGTCTTTTCAGGAAACATTTGCAACAATCATTACCTTCTTTGTAATTCGATTCCCTCCATCAGTATCCAATATGCGTCCAAGATCACTTAACTACTTTGAACATCACGTATTTAAATATAGGACCATTCCTATGAACTTCTTTACAAGGAAAAATTATTTCCAATATAAGTAATTTTGACGCAACATATCTAGCAATAATATAGCAAACAACTTAGTCAATTACTGTTTCATCTAGATTAGTTCAGATTCTGGGGAATATATTTTACCAACTTTTGTAATTTTCCTTGAAATATACATATTAAATACATGACGTGTTAACAAAATTTTAAGTGCTTTAATTTAAGCCAACATTCTATGGGTCCCAAGAATGAATCTATGCCCAATATGAATTTGATATTAATGATTTATGATAGATCAAGTCTATACCTTATGAGGTTTACCCATCCTCACTATTAGCTCTAAATTTATCAAATTTTAATAAGGAGGATTTAGAACACATTCTAATCTCTTTCGCCACATTTATTTGGGTATGCTCATGACCGGGACCTCATTCTTAAGAAAATTCCAAATGTGCAGTTATCAAGGAAATTAAAACTTAGATCTAATAAATAGAATTCTTAAAAATACTTCGCCGTTGAGTTATAATTTACTCATTCAATCAAATCTTAACTCACAGTCACCCTTTACATCAAACATTATTTATCAATTGTGCAATAATATATGCATTAAAATCACATCGAAATGTATGTCAATCATTTTCCACTTTTGAAGAGTAATTCTAATTGACATTACACATTAATTTCCCATTAGATGGGTTGTGTAATGCAATCAATTACAATTCAAACACTCAATGAACCATGTCATTCAAATTTCGAATTGCATTCTCACTAATTCTTAAACCAAACTATGGTATTTTAGTTAACATACTAATAACAAGTGCGGGATGCAAAATACATAATGTATCCAGTATTTTAGTATTTGAGAATGTGGAGTCATCATTAGTTATGTGACCTTTAACCTTTTTTTATTGATATGATTATACATGCTCGAAGTGAATTTTCTTGTTCTAAACCATTTTGTCAGTACGTTCTAATTTACATTGTTTTGGCTCTAAATGACTCTGAATCTATATTCACTTTAACGTAGGTGAGTTATTCATAAATAGTAATAATTACTTATCTAGATAATATGATAATCTGATGTTGATGGGGGTAAGACTATGAAAAGAGAGGATGATTTGGAGGTTTGAATGTAAATTTTAGCCATTTTCTCGACTCTGATGATTTAACTGGTCAGAGAATTATTTGGATCTGGTAAAGACAACTCAAGTTTCAATGAAAACAAAGGTGGGTTTTGTGATAAATGGGTCTAAGGAGTTTACTAAAACCTTAAAAACAAGTTCCTTCAAATGAAGGGAAAATTGTGTCGAACGTAGTTGGTGGAAGTTAGGGGAGGAAAATTTCTTTTTCAGCGGCCGCAGTTGAATAAATGAAGGGATTCCCGTCGAAACTCGTAGTTTGCAAGTTTTCAGGAAAATTTCTTTTTCATGTGCTAGTTTTGGCAGGTCAGAAACCCTTGTTGCATTCTAAGATAATTGCTTGTTCTTAAGCTGTAATCCGTAATGACGTGCTATGTAGAATTCAGGATTTGTAATAAGAATACAGTTGGCATGGACATCATCTTCAGGTTCCATAATTTTTGGACAAATTTATATCAATTGCAAGAATGGATTACGAAAAAATGGGGCCCCCAAAATTAAAGGTAAGGTCAAATCTTCAACATTTTTCCAAAGCATTATTTTTTGATATTTTCGAATCTTTTAAGGAACATAAAATACTACATGAATGATACTAGGTTTTGGGGGCTGACCAATATGGCCTTGTGACTAAACCTTAGTACCCTCTATTTGATTCTTTAAAATAAAAATTTGACACATTTCCCATACGTGTTAATAATGGTACTAGATATCCCCCTACAACTTTGGTACAATTATTCTTGGCAATATGTCTGGGGGCTATGAGATAATACATACTACCCAATAGATTCATCTACTTATGGGCTATGAAAAATTGATTAATACTTGTTGAATACTTATGGATAGGAATTCTTGTTTATTTATACATTTCACAAGACCTTCTTAAAGAGCATTAATCTGTTGATTGGTAACCATACAACCTTATGGATTCAAAGATTGGACTATGAAATATTCCATTTTCAATGTCACAGGTATTTTCAAAACTAGAACATGTGGTAGAGCATTGTGGGCGTAATTAAAAAAGGGTCAAAATCCTCCATGGTGGGTAGATTAAAAATCTCAAAACTCCCATTCAACCATTAATCCCTCCCCTCTCTGATTCGGGAGCATAACTTGTGATTAGACCATAAAGTTTGGATCTGAATGTTGGATCGTCATGAAATTTTATAGGGTGGTAAAGATATACATTATTACTATACACTGGGGTCAAGTATTTTTACATGGTTGTGGCCATTTCGACACATTTTTGGGCCCGGATTCCTTCATCTAATGGCCTAAAATTGGCTCGAAACATTTTTTCACTTTTGAGTAGGTTTTGGAACTTTAATAACTTTTGTTGTGATTTATTAGAATAAGTGAAAATTTCATGTGAGCCTTAATTTATGAAGGCATATTTGGCACGAAAATTTAGGGGCCCATTCAAGTTCTTTTATTCCAATTTTGGGTTTATTTTTTTGGCATTTTAGGGTTTTTAGAGTAGTCGTGAAATAAAATGTGGATTGTAATGATATAAAATATTAGTGTGGATTCCAGAATGAGAAGAAAGATATTTATAAACTCTTACTTTTTTATTTTCAAAGTTTTTTATGTGTTTTTTTGGAGGTATTTAAACCTCTTACAACTAGATTCACGTCAATTAGTATCAGAGCCGGATTTTGATCTTGCAGAAATAGTTAAGGTAACATATTACATTTTTGTGTGTAATTTTTTTACCTCTATTTTATATAATCATGGATAGACATGGGAGGGGAGGTTATGCCCTGATGAATAGGCATATGCAGGAGCTACAAAGACTGGTTGCTGAGCTCATAGGAGAAGTTACCCGACATTAGAAGGAGACATGCAAATGGGGATGCAGACCCACATAGTGATATTGAAGAAGTACATCCATTAATGAATGAAGGAGGATATGAAGAAGAAAATGAGAGAGATGAAAAAATTCTAAATGAGAGACAATTTGAGGAGAGATTGATCTAAGCTTTAGAGGGAAAGAATGATGAAATCAAGATTAATGTTCCTGATTATGGTGGAGGGTTACGACCAGAGGAGTTGATTGACTGGTTGAATCGCATGGAAAAATTCTTTGAGTGAAAAACCCTATCAGAGGAGAATAAGGATAAGTTTTCATACAACTAAGTTGGATGGACATGCATTGATCTGGTGGGATCACCTAAAAAATGAAAGATAAAGGAATGGAAAGGGAAAGATCTGAAACAAGAATAAAATAATAAAGAAGATGAAAGAAAAATTTCTTCCTATAGATTGTACTCATAAAATCCTTCGAAGGGTGCAAAAACTAAGACAGAATGATATTAGCATTGAGGAGTATACTAATGAATTTTACAAGATGTCAATCAGGGTCGAACATGGAGAGTCTGAAGAATGGAAGGATACACGGTATATAAATGGGTTGAGTTACACCATACAAGATGATACTGAGTATGCTTTGGATCCATAGCTTGGATGATGCTTATCAACTCGTATTAAAGGTAGAAGAAAAGAAAAAGAGGAATAATTTTAGAAGAGGTGTGAAGAGAGGGCCATCATCATCTCCAATGAGAGGCAGGGGTAGATTTGAATCTACAAAAGGTGAATCCTCTAATGCAGAAGGGCATGAAGATTCTTGTCAAAGCCATGGTAACTACCAAAGAGGTAGGGGGTTTCATAGGGGAAGAGGTTATAATGGAGGAAGCGGATGGAATAGCCCCCAAAGGCAATATACATGTTACAGATGTGGTGAAGAGGGTCATAGATCCTCTAAGTGTCCACAGTATCCTACATAAGATAGATGGTAAGGAGAACAATCACAATTAAATCTATGGTTGAAGCTGAAGAGGAAGAAGAAATGGAGGTTTCTACAAACTTGGGTGAAACCCTCATGATAAGGAGGATGATGATTGTCCCAAGGAAGGATAAATAAGAAGATGTTACTGGTGTCTGATTCATGGTTGTGAAAAATATATTTCGAACAAGATGCACCTGTGGAGGAAAGGTATGTAAAATTATTATTGATGGTGGTAGTTGTGAAAATATGGTTTCAATTGTGATGGTTGATAAACTCAATCTGTATCGTATATCATGGTTCAAGAAAGGGAATGAGGTAACCATAGATAAAATATGCCTTATAAAGTTTTCGATTGGGAATACCTACAAGGATGAGGTGTGGTGTGATGTTATCCTAATGGATGCATGCCATATATTAATGGGGAGACCTTGGCAATATGATAGGAAGGTTACACATGATGGAGGAAAAAATACATATACCTTTTGGAAGGATGGTGTAAAGGTGGTATTATTATCCTTCAACGAAGAAGAGAAGATTGAGGGTTTATTGGCTACAAAATATTTTGTCATAGAAATGGAAGAAGTTGGCTGGTATTATGCACTGATGTCATAGAAGGTGGAAATAGAGGAATTTAATATACCTGTTGTTGTGGAAAATGTAGTAAACGAATACACAAATGTCATACCAGATGAGCTATCAAATGGGTTACTTCCGAAGCAAGATATTCAACACTATACTGATTTGATTTCGAGTTCTAAACCAAGAAGCCTATCCGATGAGTCTGACATAGAGTGAACCGTTCGAATAGACCAGTGACAGATCTAATATAGAAAGGGTTAGTGAGAGAAAGCATGAGTCCATGTGTAACTCTCAGCTCTATTGAATCCCAAAAAATATGGAGATTAGAGAATGTGTGTAAACAGTAGGGCCATAAATAAGATCACAATTAAGTATCGATTCCCAATTCTAACGATTGGATGATATGATGGATGTGCTAGTAGAAGCCTGATATTTTAGCAAGATTGACCTACGGAGTGGGTACTACCAGATCTGGATCCGTGAAGGGGATGAATGGAAAACTACTTTCAAAATAAAAGAATGGATTTTATGAGTCGATGGTGATGCCATTTGAGCTATCTAATGCACCCAGTTATTCATGAGGATGATGAAAAGAGTACTCTAAGAGTGCAATGGAAGTTTGTTGTTGTCTATTTTTTATGATATTTTGATATTCAAAAAGACAGTGGAAGAACACTTGTTAGAATAAAGAGAGTATATATGCAGACTTAAAGAAGTGTAGATTTCTTCAGAAGAGTCTTGTTTTTTTGGGGTTTTTCATATCAAAGTGAGGATGGATGAGGAAAACGTAAAGTAAATTTTGGAATGGCCTATTCCAAGGAATGTGATAGAGCTTCATAGTTATCATGGATTAGAATTTTTTTATAGGAAGTTCATCAAGAATTTCAGTAGCATTGCTGTGCCCATAATAGAGTGTACAAAAGGGAGGGAGTTTGTATGGACAAGGGAAACAACATATAGTTTTGAATTTTTGAAGAAGAAAGTGTCAGAAGTACCTGTTTTGGTATTACCAAATTTTAGCAAAGTCTTCAAGGTTGACTGTGATGCCTCACATGTTAGGATTGGAGTTGTACTGAGTCAAGAAGGACGACTTGTGGAATTCTTCACTAAAAATCTAAATGAAGTTAGGAGGAAATATTCTACTTATGATGTGGAATTTTATGCTATTTTCTAGGCATTAAGGCACTAAAGACATTACTTGGTAGAAAAGGAATTTGTACTCTTCACTGACCATGAAGCCTTGAGGTATGTAAACACACAAAAGAAACTAAATAGTAGGCATGTAATACGGGTTTCATTTTTGCAAGAATATACTTTTGTCCTAAATCATAAGTTGGGTAAGAAGAATCAAGTTGTTGATGCCTTTGAGTAGGTGTGTAGCACTTTTGACAACAATGGAAAATGTGTAGTAGTGTTTGAGGTAGTTAAGGAATTGTATGAAGGTGATCCAAATTTTGGTGATGTTGTGAGACAACTTAAGGATCCTACAGTAGGTAGTGGTTCTTCTAATTATTCGATGTAGGATGGTTATTTTTTTATTGGGAAACAATTATGCATCCCTGTTGGTTCAATGAGAGAAAAATATTATAAGAGAATTGCATAGTGAGGGATTGGATGGAAACTTTGGTATTAGTAAGAAAATTTATTTTGTTATAGAAAATTATTATTGGCCAAAGGTAAATAGGGATATAAGTAGGATTGTAACAAGATGTAGATTGTGTCAAATGGCTAAGGGCCAGGCAAAGAATATTGGGTTATATATGATATTACCTATCCCTACAGGGCCATGGGTTGATCTTTTTGGTACCCAATTTTTTTCCCCTTTTTAGTTTGAGCAGCATCAAAGATATGGCATGAATCTTCAAGATAGATAGATCCTGATGTATGACATTTTTTAGCTGGGGATGTGATCTAACTAGCACTCAGATTTGTGCAGAGATGGATAGCACTCAAATAGGACTTGATCTTGTCCTAAACTGTTTTAGGTTGTGCCTTTCAACCAAGGTAAGAGGACCTATTTTGTAACCCTCAAATGGTGAAGGAGATGAAGATATCCCTTAATTTATGTAAATAGAATGAAAGGGCCTTGGGAAAATATGATTAACACTCGAAATCTGACTTTCACAAGTTGTCACTTCTAAATTATGGAGATACTTTCAATGCAAGACAAGGGTTACTGAAGACATTTTGAAATCCTGATCTGTTCTGCATACTTTAGCAAATGGATTTTGATCTTCTGTGGGTATACAAGTCAAAATAGGGGTAAAACAAGGGTAAAATTTAGTTGTTTTGAATGATTTTTTTGGGTGGGATTTCAACGAGATAGATTGGATCAGCCTAGATCCTTGAGGAGCTTCACAAAAATGGAGAACTTCAATAACAAAAACTTTAAAATAGTTAAAACATTCCTTCAACCAGAAGGTGTGCATCAATGGAGGCCCAGATTTGCACTTTTCACACAATCTTTGAGATTCTAGCACGAAGTCTCAAGTTAGAAAACCCAATAAAACATCAAAATCTAAGATAAATCACACCTAAGGTACACCCAAAATCTTAGAAACAATCTCTGTCAACAGATGAAAGAAAAGTGATTTTAAATTTGTTTATTTCACTTCCCAGATGAAAGATCTTCTAGAAAATAGGAATTGAAAATGCCACTAAACTATCACAAGGATTGAGACCTGTATGATTCAAGATAGATTTTGATACAAGATTGCAATAGGAAACTAGAACAACTACTTGAAGACATTCTGAAATGAAATAAACACAAAATTTTTCCCAGAGATTTAACAACAATTAACTCAAAGTTTATCAAATTCATCAGTAGGGGAGAGTTATTTAAACAATCTCAGAGCTTGTTGATGGCTATACACTTGTAACCAACTCAACATGAATTGAAAATCTGACACAAAGGAAGTTAGCATGAGTTTCTCTGAAAGTTTTCTGCAGAAGATGAGCTTTTCTCAAATATTTCTCATGAAAATGAACTCTTGACAAACTTTTCCATGTCTCAAAACATGTATTATATATCTCTCTAATTACATTTGATGCCTTCTTTCCCAAGAAAATAATATGTGAAATCATCTTAATTTGTTACAAATTCCTCATGACTTTCTGAAAGGATGACACTTAACCAATTTTGCGAGGAGGAGATGCTAGGCATTCAATAAAGAGAAATTATTACAAATCTTCATCATTCCTTGTCATGGAAGCATGTACTCTTCCTTTTCAAAGCCTGCAACATCTTCCTCTTCCATCATTTCACCTTTACACTCCAAAATTTGACTTCTCTACAACTTTTGGATATGGTATTTCATGTTTCTGCTCGAGCTAGAACAAAATTTCATTTCAAAAGTACCTCAGATCTTGAAAATTGAATTTTCAAATTGATTCCATTGATCCTTGCAGGCAAAAATGACATGAATTTGCCAAAAATTTGATGAAAATTGATGCAAAAAATCATATCTCCAAGTTCCTGGAGCTCAAATGGTGGCCAAACTGAAAAATGCACAATTACCATTGATCTACCTTTCTCCCTTCAATATGATCCCTCCACGTGTCACAATGTGATTGGAAATGGGCTTGGGATCACTTTTTGACATTTTAACACTTTTGGAAAAATATAAAAATTTGACATTTTTCTCTGCCCCTCCGCCCTTGAGATTTGGTGCTGACACGTGGCACAATAGGATTCCTATCTAGGGTCGCGGCTCAATTTTACACATTTCCACCTTTTTTTGGAAAAAAGGAAAATTTTCACAATTTTCCCCATGGACCCACACCTCTGCTTCTGTCCTTGACACATGTGGCGATTGTTTATTCATGAGTTCTGGCCATAAACTCCATTTTTTGCTTCATACTTCCTTGGACAAAATTTCAAAGTTTTCAAAACTCACCGGTAGCCTGCAGTCCCCTTTACTATTAATTTTGACATGTGTCTTCATATGATTCATTGGGGCAGCCACTCTTCAAATTACATACTTTAACTCATTTTTCCAAAAAGGCAACATTCCCCTTTTTTCCTCCGCCATCCCGCACCTCCGCCATTGACTCCTCAGATGAATCCTTGACTTTTCTACCTTGTTGGGCTCGCGCTTCCATTAAAGATTTTACCCATTTTTAGTAACTAGAGGTTAAATATCTCAAACTTTCCTCCAACATCCACTTCTCCCTTTCCTATGCTCTAATGCTGGAACATGTCTTCAACCCATTTGCTGTGTTTATGTAGCCAATGTTTATCACTTTAGACTTTTTTACAAAGGCTGAAAAGTATCAAACTCGGATCCACCTTTCTATGGCTCCTCGCTTGCCACTGTTTCCTCCTTTGTTTGGTCATGTGAGGACTTCAGGGGATGAAGCTTCATTGGAAAAACAAAGTGCATTAATGGGTAACCGTTATGGGCCCGCCCATTTGGGCCTTCATGGTCTTCCGCGTACCCATTGTTTTGTAAAACCTCCTCTGGGGCTACAGAGCTGTGCGGGCAACTTGCACATAGTTTTACTATAATATCATAAAAATGAGTGTAAGTTTTGTAGAAGGTGACCCATAGTGTATCCTTTCAAGTGTAGAATTCAAGAAACATTGTCTGATGAGTAGATCCAATAAGAAGATCTGATTATTGAATTTGTGACGCCCATTGACTTGTCAATAACACATAAAATGCCAAGTGATGCTTAGAATTCAATTTAGCCCGCATATGGGTGAACCACATTAAATATTGTTTTTGTTGTGCATTTTTCCATTTCTGTAACATGTCTTTAAAGAATTCTTATTATCATGCAATTCTGAGGAATTATTCAATTAGAATTATTAAGTACTAAATTGCATTAATTTACTCTAGCACACTTGCTGCCTCCTTTGCATTATAGTTTTTTAGCCAAAAAAGGTGGAAATTTCTGATCAAGTCCACTAACCGATCCGCATCCCCTTTTCCAATTAGAATAAGCCACGTATGCAAAAGCTCTATATGAGCTAGAATTTGACGGGAAAAGGATATCGCCTGTTTGAACCTTCAAAAAACTACACAAAAAAATTAGCGAACCCCAAAATGACATTTTTTCTTCGTGGGTGAAGAATTTTTTGATCAAATCTTGACAAATGGAAAGTGTTTTTCTAGGAAATTTAGGACCATGGCAAGGGATATTTGGGGAAAATAAGTACAATTTGAATGATTTCAAGCTCTAAATGTAGGGAAAACATGGGTAATCCTGATAGAGGCATTTGAATAGTAAAATTAGGGTAAAATGCAAGGAAACTAGATATTCCTTCAAAATGGTGTAAAAATGAAGAAAAAATGAAAAAATCAAAGCATTCAAACGTAGATACAAGTTGTTTTTTCACCAAATCCAAAGGATGGGAGATTCCAAAGCTATTTTTTTTATAAATAGGGCAAAATTTGACTTCTCCTTAGCAAATTAGGGCAAGGTGTAATGAGTTTGAAAACAATGTAATGCACAAGAATGGAGCTACAACTTCACAATCCATTGATTTCATGAGGAAAAAATGTTTCAGATCATAAAGAGCAAAGGGGAAACATGGAAAAATTTGCACTTCAGATCATCAAAATGGGCACCAACATCGGCTGATGTTCTCAGGGATGGGCACTCCCAGTGAGTGCCACAAGAACAAAAGTAGACTAAGTGACAAAATAATCCATTGGGAAAATGAAATTTCATGAGCTTGAGCCACAAAAAAACCAACTTGTTAGAAACCAAAAAAAAAGGTTGCCACACACCAAGGCACAACCATGAACTGAAAAAACACCAAAAGATCCAAAACTCCAAACACTATACACTGTATAAGTTGGTAAGCAAACCTTGATTCAAAGAAAACAAATCAAGGTGAAACCCCAAATGTTCTCCATGCTGATATGACCATGACAAGAGGTTCTGATATGTTTTTAGCAACTGCAAATATACCTTTTTTCTTCTTTGTTTAATTTGTAAACCATCTAGTTTCTTTGAAGCTCCTCCAATGTGTTCAGGTCAAACCTTTTAACATTTTTCAAGGCTGAATCAAGGACCAAATTTCAAGAAAAAACAACCTACTTAGGAGATATGTTTTCAACAACTTCATACTCCTTGAAATCCACAAAACTCACAAAGTGATCAGTACTAGCATCTGCTGCAAAACTTCATAAGATGCATTGTTTGGGTCTTCAATAAGGTAAAACATATTTTTTCTCCATATAACTTTACAAGTTTCCTTCAATAGGGATAGTGGCATAATACATGTCCATTTGACACTCCCACCAACACTTGCAACCCATTTCCTTGATTAAAACATACCCCATTTGGCAGGGCAATCAACAATCACAACATCAAATTTTAAATTCCTACCCGGATAAGATGCAAGTTGCACCAAACCAGATCTTTGACACACCCAAAAACTGGCACTTCCCTAGAATCCATAGACAGTACACTTGTCCATAGGCTTTTTCACTTTGATTCCCAATTCATTCATGACCTCTAAGGCATGACATTGCATGATGCCCAAGAGTCAAACATAAATTTATGTAACATCTTAATCTTTGATTATCAAGGTAGTGAATAAAGGATCAACATTCAGATGAGATTTAACCAAATAAGTTCCTAAGTAAACCTCAAGTGGTTCCTCCAACTCTTCCAATACTTGTGGTCTTTCCAAGGTCTGCAATGATCAAGGAATTTCAACAACTTTTGTTTACATCTTTTGCTTGGGTACTCTCTTCCTCTCTTCAATCCTAAATATTCAAAATCCTCTCTTCTTGTGCTCAGGAATCCTAAGCAACTCAGCAATTGGACAGGAATCTTGATCTACTCAAGACTTGGGAAATATCATATGGAGCATTCTTGGGTAAAGGAAACACTAGGAAAAAGATTGGAAAATTCATCAGATGACATGGAAGTATTTTCAGTTTGGGCATGTGGAAGGATCACAAGTTTTTCTTGGGGAATAGGGCCTTTACCAGATGTATTTTTCTAGGAGTTTCTTTAGTAAGCAATGTAAGAAATTTTGACTTGGCTTGTTGCCCCTTGGCAACTTTACTTCTGGTATTGTGCTATACTCTTCTCTTGAGGCAACTACAACATTCATAAGTAACTACCTATCCTCCTCTAAAGGGACCCCTCCATCATACTTCTTAATCATCAAAGCTCTTTAAGTATTCAAAGTCATTATTGGGAATTTCAAAGGATTTTACATTATCAATTTCTAAAGAGTATGAGAAGGAGGAAGAAGATGTACCCATTGGATAAATCCCAAAAATGTAGCAGTCCTAGCACTTATGACATCCGTTGATTTTCTCCCCTTGGTGAACTTGAAGGGATCTCCATCATGTAGATATCATCATCAATACCATCATCAACTTATTAGATTCAATTATTATTGATCCATCTTCACATGGAGGATGGGGCAAAAACACCTATCACACCAATCAATATCAACAACTTCCTCAACAATTAGCAACCTCTAGCAGTTAGGGGATTAGGTAACACTCTTCCTTCATGTGCTTTAGGATGTCTATTTACAGACCGCATGGGTCCTTTCCCTCTATCCTCAGATCTCTGATCACCCCTAGGATGATTGGAAAATCTCTCATGGTTTTGTGATTTTTACCTACCTTGTGAAGTCTACCCAATTCCCTTCTCTACCCGGGCTAACTTGTATGAGATTTCTTTGATAGCCCCTACCAAAGTTTTCACAACCTCCTCCAAATCAGCACCCTTTCTAGCTTGAGGTTTTTCAGGGTTTATCAACTTTACACCATCTCTCTTGAGAGGTTTCCCAATTTATTTGATATTATTTTCAATTTGAAGTGCCATGGTGAAAGCCTACCCCAAATTGGTAGGGTTCTTGTCTCTTAAATAATAGGTTGCTTTCTTGTCAAATGCATCTACATATTTGATCAAACATGACTGATCACATGGCCTCAAATTAACATGAAGCCTTCTCAAATTTTTGTTAAACCTTGTGTTAAAGTCATGCAATGATTCATTGGGGTTCTTCTTGATATTTTCAAATTCAGACAAGAGAAACCTAGGATCAGTCTTATCACCATATTGCAACCTAAATGCATTGTTCATTTCAGTCCAAGAGTCAATAGAATTATCAGGTAGAGCCTTGTACCAATCCCTTGCATCCTCTTCTAGTGTATGAATGAACAATTTAATATACACATCTTCATGCTCAATCTCAAAATCCTCCATCATATTAATAAAGAGTTTTAGATGTTGATCACCTGTTATGGCATTATTCCCTTAGAACTTTGGAAATCTATTTCTAACATCTTGAGGGACAACATTAGGATAACCAACTATTCCCCTAAAATTTATTGGGCCAAAGGTATTGACCACAAATGGAGGCCTAGGTAGAGGCTGAGCCATGTTGTCTGGTGGAGGTGATCTTGGGGGTGACACAAGCTGATGAGGAGTGCAAGGTCTTTGGGGATCAAGAATGTGGTTCACAAGATTGGTATTCTCTAGGTGCTGATTTTCTTGGAAAGTTTTACTAGAATTGAAACACATAGGTGCAGATTGAAGAAGGAACTCACCAGGTACAACAAAAGGACCTTCACTAGTTGAAGTAAAAAAATTTATGAGAAGATTGCTTGAATCAGAATCACTGGAAGAAGAGTGATAATCCTCTATTAAAGGCTGATCTCTCTCACCAATGGATATTCCTTTGCTTGATGTCTGACCTTCAACAACCTTCCAAACTTTTCTTTCCTCTAAAATTGTCTTTCCCAATTCTTGAAATAACTTTCTACTTGGGTCCCTCCTGAAGAGAGATCTTCTTCCTTCCAGGTTTGTAGAGATTAGCAACACCAAAAAACAAATGACAGAAAGCTAAGACACTGGTATTTATCAAGATCAAAACAGCATGGAGTCACCACTAAGGACTTTCACCCTAGTTGTGCAAATGCACTAAAATACTCTGTCAAATACCTATCAGCACTGAAAATATTGCCAAAATTTATAGATCAGACCTTATTTTCTTGAATCTATCAACCACAAATGCAAATGAAGTGTAACTACTACTAGAAACTGATAAAATTGTAGACAGAGTTTGAAACCTTTGCATACACCTTGCAAATCTAAGTATAGAATGATGCTTTAACAATATATTTGCAGAAAAAACTTGCAAGAGACATTACCAGGGTTTGATATGCATTCAAATATTTCAAATATGTATGCAAATGGATCATATTCCTAAGAATTCCCATAGAAATGGTACTGTGTTGATGGGCTCAAAAGAATATGAACTTGAAGAAGATTAACAAATTGGTCTGGATATTGCATTCTTCTTCCCCAGTAGTGGTGCCATTGGTGTTGGTACCCAAATTTGTTCTCCTTTTCAGTCTAAGAGTAGCATCAAATATATGGCATGAATCTTGAAGATAGATAGATCATGATGTATGTCATTTTGTAGCTGGGGATGTGATCTAACTGACACTCAAATTTGTGGAGAGATGGATAGCACTCAAATAGGACTTGATCTTGTCCTAACTATTTTAGGTTGTGCCTTTCAACCAAGGTAAGAGGACCTATTTTGTAACCCTCAAATGGTGAAGGAGATGAAGATATCCCTCAATTTGTGCAAATAGTATGAAAAGGGCCTTGGGAAAATATGATCAACACTCCAAATCTAACTTTCACAAGTTGTCACTTCTAGATTATGGAGATACTTTCAATGCAAGGCAAGGGTTACTGAAGACATTTTGAAATCCTGATTTGTTTTGCATACTTTAGTAAATGGATTTTGATCTTCTATGGGTATACAGGTCAAAACAAGGGTAAAATGGGTAGGATTAGTTGTTTTGAATGATTTTTGGTGGGAGTTTTAGACAAGAAAAACTTGGATTTCAACCAGATCTTTGAGGACTTCTACAACAATGGATAACTTCATTAATAGAAATGCTTCAAAATAGTCAAAATGTTCCTTCAACTAGAAGATATGCATCAAATGGAGGCCCAGATTTGTCACCTTTTCACACAATATTTGAGATTCTAACATGAAATCTTGAGTTAGAAAACCCAATAAAACATCAAAATCTAAGATAAATCACGCCTAAGGTACACCCAAAGGCTTACAAACAATCTCTGTCAACAGATGAAAGTAAAGTGATTTTAAATCATGTTTATTTCATTTCCCAGATGAAAGCTCTTCTGGAAAATGAAATTGCAAATGCCACTAAACTATCACAAGGATGAGACCTATGTGATTCAAGATAGATTTTTCAATACAAGATTGCAATAGGAACAAGAAAACTACTTGCAGACATTTGAAATGAAATAGACACATATTTGCCAGAGATTTAACACATAATTAACTCAAAGTTGTTCAGATTCATCAGCAGGGGAGAGTTTTTAAACAATCTCAGAGCTTGTTGATGGCTATACACTTGTAACCAACTCAACATGAATGAAAATCTACACAGAGAAGTTAACCAGGTTTCTTTGGAAGGGTTTCTCAGAAGATGAGCTTCTTCTCAAAATTTTCTCATGAAAATTTCAATTTTCCGACCTTTTTCATGTCTTGTAACA
Organism: Taxus chinensis; assembly: GCA_019776745.2. Lineage (NCBI taxonomy): Eukaryota > Viridiplantae > Streptophyta > Pinopsida > Cupressales > Taxaceae > Taxus > Taxus chinensis. Next base: position 46,047 of record JAHRHJ020000430.1, on the reverse strand, counting down.
TGCATTATATATCTCTCTATTACATTTCTCCTTCGATCCTTCTTTCCCAAGAAAATAATATCCAATGGCATCAAGTTTGTTACAAAAATTCACTCATGATTCGCAGAAAGTGACACTTAACCAATTTTGCCAAAAGGAGTTGCCAGTTGTCTCAAAAAGAGATGAATCATTACAAATCTTCACATCATTATCCATTATGGAGGCATTCTTTTCATCTTCAAAACACAGACCGCCTTCCTTTCATTATTTCATCTTTACATTTCCCTCCAAAAATTTAACCTCTGCAACTTTTGGATCTGATATTTCATGTTTTTGGACGAGCCCGAACAAAATTTCATTTCAAAAGTACCTCAGATCTTAAAATTGAATTTTCAAATTGATTCCATTGATCCTTGAAGGAAAAAACGACATGAATTCACCAAAAAATTTGATGAAAATTGATGCAAAAATCAATCTCCAAGCTTCCTGGAGCTCAAATGGTGGCCAAACTGAAAAATGCACAGTTACCATTGATTTAAATTTCTCCTTTCAATTCTGAGCCCTCCACGTGTCACAATGTGATTGGAAATGGGCTTGGGATCATTTTTTGACATTTTAACACTTTTGGAAAAATGTAAAATTTGACATTTTTCTCCGCCCCTCCGCCCTTGAGATTTGGTGCTGACACGTGGCATATATGATTGGATCTGGGGTCGCGGCTCAATTTTACACATTTCCACCTTTTTTGGAAAATAGGAAAATTTCACAATTATCCCCATGGACCCACACCTCCACTTCTATCCCTGACATGTGGCAATCATTGATTCGCTGTGGGGCCATAACTCCCTTTTTTGTTTCATACTTCCTTCACAAAATTTGAAAGTTTTCAAAACTCACCGGCCACCCTGCACTCCCCTCTACCATTTCTTTTGACACGTGTCTCCCTCTGATTCATTGTGGAGCCATGCTTCAAATTACCACTTTAACTCATTTTGCCAAAAAGGCAACATTTCCCTTTTTTCCTCTGGTGGCCCGCCGACCCTCCACGCAAGCCTTTAATTTTCTTCTTTGTCGGGGCCATGCCTTCTTTTAGGACTTTAACCCTTTTTACCAAAAAGGTTAAAATTCTCAAAATCTCCCAGAAAAACATCACGTGTCCGCTCTGCCTTGCCTTTCAAAACAAAAAAATGGACTAAGTCATTAATTTAATCTAGCTGGCTTGCAGCCTTGTTTTGCATTTTAGAACTTTTTACCAAAAAAAGGAAAAATTTCTCAAAGTCCACTGCTGATCCGCATCCCCTCTGTAATTAGAAAAAGCCACATATGTAAAAGTATATGAGCTAGAATTTGATGGGCAACTAGGGATGCCCGTATGAAAACGTCAAAAAACAGAAATTGCTAGCGACCCCCAAAATCAATTTTTTCTTCGTGGGTGAAGCATTTTTCGATCAAAAGACAAATGGAAAGTGTTTTTAGGAAATTTACGACAATGGAAAGGGATATTTGAGGGAAAATAAGTACAAATCCAAATGATTTCGAGCTCCAAAGGCCAAGAAAACATGACGAAAAATGGTAGAGGTATTTGAATGAGAAAAATTAGGGCAAAATGCACATGATAAACTTAGAGATTCCTTCAAAATTGTGCAAAAATGGAGAAAAAATCGAACAACTTGAAAGCATTCAAACACAGGATGTAAGTTGTTTTTTCACCAAATGTGAAGGATGAGAAAATCCAAAGCCCTTTTTTTTTCAGAAATAGGGTAGAAATGTACTTCTCCTTAGAAAATTAGAGCAAGGTATTGAGTTTGCAAACAATCCATTACACAAGAATGGAGCTACAACTTCACATCATCGATTTCATGAGGAAAAAACATTTCAAAGCACAAAGAGCAAAGGGGAAACATGGAAAAATGGAAGAGGATCAAAATGGGCACCAACAGATCTGAGTGTGGATTTCATGTTAGGGGTTCCTAACACACAATGAGGGAATGATTCTATCTTTGTTGTAGTTGATCGATTCTCTAAGATGGCACATTTCATTTCTTGTAAAAAAACTAATGATGCTTCCATAATTGCAGATTTATTTTTTTCAGAAGTGGTTAAATTACATGGAATTCCAAGAACGATCATTTCAGACTCTATGGAAGAAACTGGGGATACAACTACAGTTCAGTAGTGCTTATCATCCCCAAATTGATGGGAAGACAAAAGTAGTGAATATAAGCTTGGGAAATATCCTACGTTGTATAGTTTGAGAAAATCCAAAATAGTGGGACTTAGCTTTACCTCAAGCTGAGTTTTCCTATAATAGCTCTGTAAAAAGTTCAACAGGGAGGTCTCCTTTCCAAATTGTATATGGTAGGAATCCCAAGGGAGAGTACTAGACCTAATTGTTCTACCTGATGAAGATGAAACTAGTGATGATGAAGTGCATAATATAAAATAGTTAGTTTCTATAGATGTCAGTAGGAGAGTAAGTGTATTTGAAGAAGGAGATATGGTGATGGATCATCTTAAAAAAGAGAGGTTTCCAAAGGGGACATATAATAAACTCAAGTATAAGAAGATTGGGACATGTAGGATTCTGAATAAAATGAGTGATAATTCCTACAAGGTTGAACTACCTGAAAACTTTTATATTTCACCAGTTTTTAATGTTTCTAAATTATATAATTTTCGAGGTCATGATGAACATATTTCAGAGGCGGAAGAAATAAACTGGAAGCACAAATGCCGAAGAAAAAAAAGGAGAGGGTAATGCGTGTCTTGGACCACAAGAAAGTCACTACTACACATGGGAGCTACAACAAATATTTGGTAAAGTGGGAAAGTTGTAGCAAGAAGAAAATATTTGGATTCCTGAGTGGGAGTTGAAGAAAATTGACACTGCAAAATTAGATGAGTTCCATCAACAGAATTTGCAGTAGCTGAATTCTTGAGTCAACCAGGGGAAAATGATGAGGGAGCATAACTTGCAGAGACCATAACTTTTGATTCGACAGTTGGATCATCCTAAAATTTTATAAGGTGGTAGATGTACATTAGTAATATGCTAGGGTACCTTTGGCTTGTAACGTTGTTTCCATTTTCAGCACATTTTCAGGCCCAGATTTCTTTCATATAGTGGCTTAAAATTGGTTCCAAATGTTTTTTTCACTTTTGACTATGTCTTAGAACTTTAATAAATTTTGTTGTGCTAGCTTGAATAACTCCGAATTTCATGTGAGCTTTAATTTATGAAGTCATATTTGGCACGAAAAATTTTGGGGCCCATCTGAGTTGTTTTTCTAGTAATTTTTGTCATATTTTTTGGCATTTTAAGGTTTCTTGACATTTTAGTGTTTTTAGAGTAGACATGAAATAAAAGGAGGATTGTAATGATGTAATAGATTAGTGTCGATTCCAGAATGAAAAATAATCTATTTTGAAACTCCTGGGTTTTACTTTGAAAGATGTTTATGTGTGTTTTGGAGGTATATCAATGTCTTGCAGTTGGATTCACATCAATTGTAAGAGGGTGGTCTTTCCCTAGCCACCAATTTTGATCTTTAAGGTATGTGATTGAATTGTTAAGTGGGATAGAAGATAATTACATTTACAAGTTGATATGTAATATCCCTTTCCCACTTTTTATTTATTTCATTTTGGTAGACACATATGGGGGTTAATTGTTCAGGGGGTGAATATTGGAATTTTTGAGGAGCTTGCAAAGATAATTGTGTTGAGCTCACGGGAGAAGTTACCTTCCTTAGAATTTTGGAAGGCTTGGAAATTGTATGATGTTTGATCCTATAGTGATTTTAAAGGTATTTCTTCACATTAATGAATACCTTGAGATTTTGTTGTAAATGATAGAGATGATGGTACCTTGAATTGCTTATGACCATTTGGGAAGTAGATTTGATCCTTATGCTTTAGTGGGAGAGAATGACGAAATGGATTAAAACTCCTGATTATGGTGGAGGCATAAGAACAAAATATTATTGGGTTTTTGAATCGATGGAAAAATTCTTGGAGTGGAATGTCTACCTTGTTGATGAGATATGATTAAGTTTTTCATGTAGTAAGTTCTTGAGGGAATCATAAGAGTGAGGGAGGCATAAGAGTGGGTTGATTTACATGACACACATAAACATACATCTTTTATAAATTAACTCAATCTTGTTATACTATTATGCTAGTCTAAATTTTTGATAAATAAAATATATTTATCACTTGGGAATAAAACAAAATCCAACATTTCCATAATAATTTAATATTTAACAAGAAACATAAACTACTAAAAGCTATAAAATTTTATTGTAAAATTAAGATATTAATATGGCATTCAATGTTTTACATTAACAAGTGCTTCAACATGTGCTTGTCAAATTCTATATTTTTGGGGCTCATTTCCAATGAGGAACACTTCTTCCCTAAACTCTTGTGTTTGGTGATAGTTCATACATATAATAAACCATTTCCCTGCTATCCCTTCCTTGACGAAGATAACTCCACATTGATAAAAATCATATTCCCACTCATCCACACTACACCTCGGACTATTGAATAGTAGTCTTGGAAGAGGTATCAATACAAACCATCCCTGATGTGGCCCTATATTTGGTTAACATTCTGGTGCCAAGAAATATATGATGTTCACCGCCAATTTACCAAATGGAAGAAGGATCTCCTCCCAGGTAATTATATATATGTTCACCCCCACTTTCTAGATAAGTAGGGTATCGTAGCGGCGTCCACATATTCTTTTCAAGTCGTCCATGAGCCCTGTGTTCGGATGGAATAGTAGCGCGGTTTTATAATAGGGAGATTTTGACACAAAATTTCCGTGAATAAAAATTACCGGTAAATCCGCCCTCTTTCTGATAGGCATACCAGGAAGACGACGCCACCTGTCTTCCGCGACGTTGTAAACATATGCCTTACCCACGGGGCCCTTCAAATCTCCCCCAGTAGATGTTAAACTTCCCCTTCTTCGCCACGTGCCGCGCATGCGAAGCTGTAAGGAAAAGTTGATACATGTTTATTTGCCCTTTTCCGCCACGTGGAATTGGAAAAGTTGAAATTATCTAAAACAGTACCATCTCTATCTGAGTGCACCAGGCTATGTTACTCGCCTCGTTACACCTAATAAAACCAAACTCGTTATTCACAACAACACAGCGAGATATGTCGGAAAATTCATATAAATCGGGCATGGGACGGAGCATGTTTCCATTCCTTTTCCACGGGATCGTTATATTTTTACCATCGTTATCCGCATCACGGTTTTCGTCATAAAACCGCGTTTCAATCGAGCAAATTAAACTCTTGACAGAATCCACGCTCGATCCTCTCTATTGTAGACATTGGGTGCTCTTTACATATGGAATCCCAGCTTTTGCACACCACCTTCAGATGATGATGGAATTTGTAAGGGACCCTCGCCAGGATTTCTGCTACCATGTCTTCTGGTATTTCCTCCATACTTGGAAATAATCGTACAACAGCCTGCTCTCTCCTCTATATTCTAAATTATTTTTTGAAAGCCTTCTAATTTTAGTATACTTCCGGGTTTATGTTTTACAATAATTAATTCTTATAGTAGGCCCCTGCAACGAATTTATTCATACAATAAGGGGTGGGGTTCTATCCCCAGATTTCTTATATATTTAGTGTTTCTAAATATTTAAAACAAAACTATGTACTTTATCACATTCATATTTTCATGCCATCCCTTACTGAAGTGTAAGTGGTAAAATTTACTTATTACCATTCGAACTGAGCAAGATTCATGAGTATTAAAGCAACTCTCATATGCATGTGCTGCGTTAAGCGCGCATTCGTCCATCCATATACGATGTATATGAGTAAAACAATGTAATATATATTTGCAAATATAGGTGCTTATGAAAGTATTTTGGCATAATTAGAATAGAATAATTTTTTTGTATTCATCAAAATTGTTTAAAAAATTTAATGGTTATTATATTTAAAAAAATAGATTTATTCTCTAAAACAAATAGGTAGGATTTCAAGTTTGTACCCAAATAGGTGTAATTTCACATCATTGTATAATAATTATCTACAAGAATAATATTATATAATTTAATATTGTGTTTAATGAAGATATTTTGTCTCTAGTCACAAGGAAATATTTTAGATGTTAAAAGTAAATAGTAACAAACTTAATTTTAAATCGAAGAGCTTTCAATGTTTCCAATGGTAATGAGTTATTTCCCTATAATCCTTCCTTAACCTGCAAACTTCAAACCATTGTGTTGCATTGTTAACTTAGATTTAGACGATTTTGTTGTCCCGTTGACACTCTATTCTTAAACCTATTGAAGAGAATTCATGTTTTACATTAGGGGGAAGCGATTATTAATCTTATCCTCCTAATTTTAAATTTTGGATCTTTTAGATCAATTAATAGATTTCAAGCAAGACCCATTTGCAACAAAATAACAAAGCTAAAATGGATTAATATTTGAATTAAGTATTGGAACTTAATAAGGGAAATTAAATCAAAATATTTTATAGGGTTGGGTCAAAATAAATTAACTGCCATGTTCATTTTAGTCCTGATTGTCATATAATAGTTTAAAATTTTATAGTCAGATTCAATTAAAATCGCTATTGGAATGCATTTCCAACCTTTCAAAAAAAAATCCTAATTTTCCCTCTATTTGCTATCCAAACATTAACATGCAATTGATTGTGGAATAATGTAGTAAAGTAATATACGAAAGCTGAAAAAATGGATCAAAATTTTCTGACATGTTACCTCAGCACTGATTAGTAGGATGAAAATGATGCTCTCACAAGATGTTATTTTCAACCCTTATTGTTATGCCTTGAGAGGAGGTAATGTGAAGAATGTTGGTCCATATTGAAGGATAAACACATTAGGGCTACAAAATGATAAATGTCAACTAATCTTTCGATGGAACTTGAACATAACAATTGTTTGTAATATATTTTTTCAAAATTGTTGATCAAGGCCTATGTAATTTCCCTCTCCATCAACACTTGAAGACCATATTTTTGTGTGGATGGGATGCAAACTAAATAATTCTTGTTATTTATTCAAATTCTAATGGATCTAATGGAGACCCTTGTGCCTTTTGTGCATTCACTCTAATTTAATCAATATTTGGTCAATGTCCATAAAATTTCATTCATTTACATATCATGATAAATTATTTTTATCTTCTATCAAGGATTTTTTTGCTAAGGAGTGAAATTTGCAATTTGTATTCCAACCATATGATATCAAATCTTTTAGCACCTCACGATCTTAATGATCCCTATATTATGGAAAAGATGCAAGTAAAGACATTTGGGTCATATAATTATATTTCATAAATGATAAATTTTTTTCAAGTGCAAGGTCAACAATGTGATTTAAATTTGTAGAAGGGATTACATCTTAAACCTGATGCCAAAATTAATGGGAAAAAATTCAATTAAAGTATAATAGAATTCAAGTCAGGAATCCAAGTACCAAGTGGATTTATTGACTAACCTCATATCAAAGGTGTATTCTATGTAATCATTTCAAGCAACTTAGGATCCACTATTTCACGTCGTCATTGTTGAGAGAATCAAACTGGAGAAAAGAATGTCTTCCCCCAGTAGGCGTCGAAGGTTTATGGCCTTGTCTATAAACTGTAAAAACAACTATCTAAATGCTTAATTAGTCCTCCATGCAGTCGATAATTCTGGCAAAGTTAGGTCAAACGAAATGAAGAAAAATTTAAAAATGTATCCATTTTCAAATTAGACACTTTGTTTCCCCAAGAAGTGAATTGTCATGTCCATAATTTTTATCCACTAAATCAAGTGAAAATAGTATAATATATATGTTGACTTGGTGAACACAACACATACACCACCATTCTCAATTTTTGTTGATACAAGTGTGTGAACACACAACTCGAGAATACATGAACTGCCAAAACATAAAGCATTCACCCCATTTCACGTTTATCATTTACTTCCCATTGCATGATTATTAATTTGATTTACATTATAACTACGTATTGCACACAAAACAACTTCTGGACTGCTTATTTTCCTATTTTCATGAAAAAAATCCATTGTAAGAGAACAATCTCTTCACACAATTTAATTATTCACTAAGAGAACAATCTCATCTATATTGTTTAAAAACATAAGACGTTTCATTGATTTCACTATAACATGGGAACTTTTCTTTCAATAATGAAGTCACATAACAATGTATTACATCACATGAGAGATCTAATGCCTTATCTCTTAAGTAACAATCGATCATATTTTTTAATACAATACACAAGAAGGGTTATAAAAAAAAACATACGGATGTGAAACTCTACCATGTTTAATTCACTTGCACATAGGGTTGGGAGGATGAATTCAAACATAAGAACAAAATTCACCATACACATGGTTTCTTATCACTAAGCAATGCAATTATCATGAACATTTATCATTTTTTTGGATTTAATGTTTCTATAAAGGAAATGTCAACTGTAATTTTTGGAACAAGAATCTTTGGCTCTAAGTTTTTAGGAGAAAAATTATATGCTCTATTTTGGCAACAAAAAATTGCTTCAATAACTCTATTCACCATTGAATATTTGAACATTTTACTTGTTTTGGACTCTACAAAGATTTATTTTATATTCTAGACAAACCATATTTCACCCATTACAATTTGTTCATCTTTACATCCTCAATGTTAAAAAATTATAATTACTATTTAAATGCAGGAACTGGGCGATTCATGACTCTTGTTTTGTTTAGTAGCATGATTTTATCCAACACAAAATGGTTGTTTTGAAAATATTTCATGCATTTTTCATGTCAACATCAATAACCTTAACTTCATTCTTCATATTTTCTTATTTTTATTGTAATAGATTTTAAATATAGTTGGTAAAAATGATAATTACTTACAACACATATATTTGTTTATCTATGTTATTAATTATGATGGTATTTTTTTATCAAGCCCATTTGTTATAGTAAGCTTGAGATTATGCATTCGAGTTTTCTAGTGTGTCTAATAGTGCATCGATAACATTTCTATAATTGATAAAAGGAGGGTTTTTCTAGGGGCTCTAATCTATTGCAAAAAAGGATCTACGATCTAGATATATCCTTTAACGATAAAAATAATAAAACAAAATACAAAAAACAAAGTAGGTCTAAAGAAACACAAAACTAGCCCAAAACAAAAAGCCAATTGAGTGACCATGATGATAGGATCAACTGTATAGAATAGCGAGTCGTATATATTTTCTTGATGTGAAATCTGTCCATGCATAATCTGTAACCAAAAAAATTCTTCGAGTTTCAGAAGGGCCAAATGTTTTACCAATGTAATCCTGATATCCTTAGACCTTCAAGGTTAAGAGGATCAGATATTTTGGACTTTTGACCCAAATCATTCTTGATGTGTAAGTTAATGTCCACTCCTCTTCAACAGTAATTATACTATGATTTTTTATTGTGGTTCATTATAGACATGACATTATTATTATATTTTAGTTAGCATGTTGTTAAGATACAAGGGACATCATGATTACTATTGTGTTATGATGGTTACTTTGGACTGTATGGATATATTTTGGACCTTGGTGGGCATTTAAAGATATGATGATGACCTAGTATGGTTAATTTGTTATATACTAACATTTGGGTTCTTGATGTATATAGTATATTTGAAGTATTGGAATAACCATGTAGTACCATTGATTTTATGATTTTTAAACAATATTATGGTATTAGGGATCTGTAGTATGTTGTTGAGTGTATCCAGTAGTTTGGAGTTATAGTATATATAGGGAATTTCTTGAAAAATGTATAATGTGAATTGGATTATTGATGATTGTAAATTATTTACTAGAGTGGAATTGAAGTGTTAGGTGATTGCAAACAATTGATAAAAATTCATAAATTTGATGATAATGATATGGCTATGTGTATGATGTTCTTGGATGATATATATATATATATATATATATATATATATATATATATATCTGTGTGTGTGTGTGTGTGTGTGTGTGTGTTGTATTTCTTGATGTATGTTGAGTATTGTATGATGGATGCTTTATATGCATTTATTCCCATGAAATATTGATATGGTATTGAGTCAAGAAAGGTATTATTGTTTTTGATTTCAGGAAAATTATATGACTATACACCGAAAGGGGATAGGGTACCAACCACAGAAGGATGTTGGGTGTTTGTGACAAGGTGAATTTGACAACTTGTGTTCTATGTGTGGGTTTTGTAATGTTTATGCTTGGTTAGGAGGATTCCCATGGGGTGACCTCATGTGTGTGGCCATGGGTTGTAATGTTTTCCTTATTTTAATTGTGTATTTTATTTTATTTTGCATGTGTCTAATTAATTGTAAAATCTAATCACTTTATTAACACTTTTTAATATATATTATAACTAGCTAATTTAACTTAATTTCTAAAATAAAATGAAGATGTGGCAACAGAGTAATTAATATGGTAGATGGTACTTGTGCTTTATGTTGAATGAATTTAATTACATGTTGATGTCTGTACACTTCCTCCTTTGTCAGTCTCGGATTTTTCCTTAAAGGCCACTTTTTGAGACTTGTGGGACAAGTTAACCTTGTCGCTTGCTTCTCAAAGTCACCCACCAACCATACTTATGAATTATGGATCTTATTTAGAATTTTTAATGTATTTGTTGAGTGTAAAACAATGAACAATGTAACTTCTTCTTAGGTCATTTAATTTGTCCTTGAAAGGTATGGAGTGCATGTTCGAGTGCACTTTTTTGTATTTTATAGCCTTACTTGTTCATTTAATTACATTGATCTTTATGTGTTGACTTGTGGGGTTGGAATGGAGGGATGATGAAGAGACATCCTACAATCAGCCACCTCATCATCCTAACCTCCTTTTCCTATTTTTTTAGTGAATTTCGATGATTTTGGGTTACTTGTTTTAGTTCTACACTGGCACTTTTTGGAATTGGGACTTGGATTGCATGCTTGGAGCTTTTTGAAGTTTCATTTTGGGATTGTGTCAGGTTTGAAGGAGTTGATGTTTGTTGATTGAATATTTTGGAATCTTAATCGAGAGGTAGGATATCCAGTTATTGTTGTTTCTTTATTTATGACTATAGATGTCAAATTTGTGTTGCTTGAGCATATGTATGTGTGTTGTGATTGTGGTATGTTTGGAATGGGTAGCTTGCCTTTAAGAATGGTGTGGGAGATAGAAAATGGGAACATTTTGGGAGGGTAAAGGGAATTCTGATGCATTATTAAGGGAGTATGAGTATGGTGTTTCACATATGGGGAGAGAAAAGGGATTTTTTTACTTTGTGTATTTGAATTCATAGGGAAAATGGATATATAGAGAATTTGGATGTGCACTCGAAGGTATTTTTGGGTGGAACCTGTTGGTTCTCAATTCAATCTCACACTGTTTGTTCAAAATTTCTTAGTCCACATGGTTTGAAGTATTCTAGGTCTCTATGTATGAATGCATGAAGGGTTTTCTCCTTCATTTAGTTTCCATTGTCAGTCCTTTCCTTGGGTTGTGGATCACATTAAGCATTGGTATTATTCACATTCTTCTCTTCGTGGGAAATAATTTATAATTTAGACGTGAATTTGGGGTTTCTCCTACATTTTATTTTTCTATGGTCATGCCTTCTTTGTAAAATTTTTCCCATCATCCGTGGATACGTGGTTGTCTTTAATTGGATGCAACATGGCGGGTCTATTTGGTGAACTTGTCACAATTGTAAAAAATGCCAAATTGGTCCCACAGCCCCGATAGTTTCTAATTGGCTAATCAATAATATGAAGTGGTAAGGAAAATTTATTAATTTGACCTCGAAGAAGGATGCGTGGCGGTTTCAAAAGTAAAAGGTGGAGAGGCGGATCTTCGAAGAACTTTGAAGTTTTTTGGCTTTGTTTTTTTGAAAAGGAGAAAAGTTATAAAATGATCACTAATTCTATGGGGGACCAATTAATGTCACATGTTTGAGTCAACATTGAAAATTCAAAGAGGGGAGGTGGGTTGCCGGAGTACTTTAGAGTTTTTAAGCTCTTTTTTGAGTTGAAGTAAAAGTAAGTATAAAATGAGCCGCGACTCCGTTGGGGCCCACATCAAAAGTTAAAAGTGGAGAGGCGAGTCACTGGGGCATTTTGAGATTCTCAAGCCCACTTCAACTCAAATATTTTCCACATGGAGAGTCCACACTCGTTTGAGGTCCCATCTCTGGGTCTTACATTTGGAGTTGTGCGAAGGAGACACGTGGAGGCTTCCACTAGATCTTTCCATACTTAGACTTTTCAAGTGTATGGTGTAAATTTTTTAGAACCTAGACATGTGGCATTCCCACATTTGTTTGGGAGTCCTTTCGAGCTTCATACCGAAGGAGCATTGAAGAGACACATGGAGGTTTCCTCAGGCTCTTCCCACACTACAACTTTTCAACAACTGGTGCATCTTTCTTATACCAAAGGTCACGTGGAGGGCCCGTGCTAATTGGAGGATCCACCTCTAGGTCTTACCTTTGGATTTGTTCCAAGGATCCACATGGAGGATTCCATGGATCTACCCATACTTAGACTTTTTAAGTGTCAGATGCAATTTTCTTGGACCCTAGGCATGTGGCACCTTCTGTTGGTTCTTAAAATTTTTGAACAACTTTTCCAGGCTGAGACACGTGTAGAACCCACACTTGTTTAAGGTCTCTGGTTTTGGGCACCATATCAAAAGTGTGCTGAAGAGACACATGGAGGATTTCACTGGCTCCATTTTTATACTGAGAATTTTTCAATGGTCGAGGAAACTTTCTTGGGCCTAGAGCATGTGGAGGCTTCCTCTTCACCTTCCCATACTCTAACTTTTTAGCAACTGGTGCAACTCTCTAGGGTTCTGAACACAAGGAGGGACCACACTCATTTGGGAACCTAACTCTTGAATTCACCTTTGTAGTAGTGCTAAGGAACACATGGAGGTTTTTGTTGGCTCCTCTTTTAACTTGGCTGAATCAGACTCAGAGCGTAGGTATGTGGTATAATCTATGTGTGGAAACTCATTTATGAGAGGCACAAATGCAGGCATCCATGTGAGGGCAGTCATTTCTCAAGGTGTATTCTAGAAGGAAAAAAAGGATAGCTTGTCAGATCAAGCCATATGGAGCCACCTTAGAATTATGAAAAAGGGGATTTCTTACACGAAAGAATAAAGAATGATTAAAAAGACTTTCAAGAATCATGACATGGCATCCCAGTCATAGTTGAGGGACTTAGAAATGTGATAAGTTCAATATTTATCCACTTGGAAGCTTTTGGGTGTAAATTAGTTAAAAATCACTTTCTGGAACAAAATTGTAACAAACAAAGTATTCCTCGAATATTCTTATTTTAGTGGGGAAATTTTGGATGAGTGAGCAAGTGAAATTTTATAAATGCAAAGAAAATATTCTTGCATAAGGGGAGTTTGAATTTTTTGACAAAGTTTGAGAGAAACCGTTTTCTGGAGAGATCGTCTAAGAGACTAGTTCATTTTCCTATGTTTTTGGAGTCAATCACGTCAAGGTGGTTGTAAGTGTATAGCCATTAAACAAGCTCTGATATTGTTGAGGAAAATTTCCCTTGCTGATGAATCTAATGAACCTTGAATGACTCGGTGTTGATCATGAGCATAATTGTGTCTTCTTTAAATTTAGAATGTTTTCAAATAGTTTTTCTTGTTCCTGTTGCAATCTTATGTTAAAATATCTTTGATTCACACAAGATCTTTTCCATGTGTTAGTATTTCGTTATTTACAATTTCATTATGAGAAGAGCTTTCATCTGGTAATGAAATAAACAATTTAAAAATCATTTTACTTTCACTATGTTGATAAATATTATTTATAAGCCTATGAGTGTATCTTAGGTGTGATGAAGCAGGAATTTCTAACATTTAATTTAGTCTTTAACATGAGCCTTTGTGTTGAATTCTTGAAGAATGTATGAAACCATGCATCTCTGGGCCTTCTTTGATACACACCTTTTAGTTGAACGAATATTTTGGCTATTATGAATTATTTTATCTGTGAGTCTTCCAATATTTGTAAAGGTTATCAAATATCTAGTAAAATCAACTTCATCTTGCTTAATCTCCAACCAAAAATTTCTGAAACAACGAATCCTACCTGAACTACCCCCTGTTTACCTTGTGTTGTCGACAAATGAATAATTTATAGTGCAAAAATATGCAGAGGCAATTAAGATTCCATATTGTCTTTAGTAACCTTAACCTTGTTTAGAAAATATCTCCATTCTTTATAAGTGACAACTCGTGAGAGATAAATTGTGGTGTATTGATCATATTTTCTCAAGGTTTTCTTTAAAAATTGTGTGAGGAAGAAGGATCTCTTCATATCCTTCACTAGAAGAGGTTACAAAATGGGTACTCTCACCCTAGTTGAAAGGCACAACCTAAAGTAGCGAGGATAGATCAAATCCTTTTGAAGGTGCTATCCATTCTTCAATGCCTGAGTGACAAAGTGCCAACTGAATCTCCTCCCCCGGCTAAAAAATAACATATATGATGATTTGCTTGTCTCTGAGTATCTTGTTAAATCTGTGATGTTTCTCAGATTGCAAGGGAGAATCAATTTGGATACCAACACCCTAAAACTCTGAAAGTCTAAAATATGAAATTTCAGGACTTCGGAGGTTTTAGACATTTTCTTGTCTTTTCTATTTTTGCTCACCGAAGAATCCAAAAGTTCGAAGTCTGAAACCCTGAAAGCCCTGAAGTCCAAAATTTTAGACTTTCAAGGTTTTGGGTTTTAGGAATTGCTTTCCCACATTTTTCCATTTCATGCTTCGAGAGTTTTGAAATCCCGAAAGTCTAAAATTTGAGACTTTCAGACTTCGGGATTTTGCACTTTTTCGAGTTCCTTTTTTTCCATCGAAATCTCTGAAGTACCCTAAAACCCATAAAAGGCTAAAAGTCTGAAATTTTGAACTTTTGGAATTCAGGATTTTAGACGTTTTCCTCCATTTTTTCTAACTTCGTGGCTCCCAAGATATCTGAAATCCTGAAACCCAAAATTCAAAAAATTTCAGCCTATCAAACTTCTCGATTTCATACTTTTTCTGAGTTCCTTTTCATCACGAAAATATCTGAAACCCCAAAACTTGAAAGGCTAAAATTTCAACCTTTCGAACTACAAGATTTCAGACTTATTATCCACCATTTTTCCCAACTTCACGCTCCAAGATCTCTGAAACCCCAAAACATGAAAGTCTAAAATTTTAAACTTTCGGACTTTGGGATTTCAGACTTTCCTGAGTTCCTTTTCACCACCGAAATCTACAAAACCCCAAAACTTGAAAGTATGAAATTTTAGACTTTAGGACTTTCAGGATTTCAAACGTTTTGTTCTACTTTTTGACTTATGGAACATTTCGAGTTTTTTTCTCCCTTTGATGTTTCCTTGGCCATTCATTTTCTGACCCTGCATCTCCATTGCTGAGCCCTACTTACAACTTGACTGTTAAATCCTGAGATGCAATCTTTATGGGCCAAACGAATCCCTCCATTTTCTCTTGTGGCAAGGTCGTGTTGTGTCAGTTTTTCTTGAGGGAAAAAAACTGGATAACAATTAGATCTACCCAAAAGAATCCCTAATCATCCTTAAGGAAGTCTTCTTAAGCATTTCTTATCGTAAGCTCATTCAATTTTTTCTCTTTGAGTTTTGCAGGTTGAAGGAGTGGATGTCATGGATCAAGGGGGAATCCATGAAGGAGTCTTCTTGGATCCAATGTGCAAGAAGAATGGGATTCCATCCACTGGATCCTCCTTTAGGGTAGTTGAATCTGTAGGTTAAATCATGCATTCCTAGTTATTTAATTACAATGAAACATTCTATCCTAGATCTAATTTGAGATCTATTGTTGATTAGTTTTCTATTTTCTGTGTTTTTGTTTTGTCTTTGATGGTGGAGAAACCCCACTTTGGAGATCAAGAATATTGAATCATTTAAATCTCTTGTCCATGTTAGATAATGGGTCCCCAAACCAGCATACATGACCCCACCTAGGCTGTATCTACACGTAGGTGAAGTTTACCAACATTACCTTGATAGCCTCTGCTTTACTGACATTGATTCCACTACCAGCGTCGGTATCTGTTTCATCGTTAAGTTTCTAAGAACAATATTTTAAATTGTAAAGGTTTAAAGGATTTGTACCAGGAATAACTTATTGTTCCATTTCAATATAGCATAAATAGACTCAAAGGTATCTGATTCAAACAAGAGCACCACACATGAATTTTAAAGTTAAAGTTAATACATTTGTTAGTATTAGTTTACGGACAGTTGAATAACTGTCTCCCCTCACTGCTGGCCTATATAAAGGCGTGCATTGTATCTTTTAAAATATAGCAATATATCTTCTTCTTCCAGCGTCCATCATTGGTATCAGAGCATTGAAGCTTGTCGAGAAGAGCATGACCTATTTTCTTCTTGCTGTACGTGGCAGACTCTTTGCGCGTGGAGTTTCAATATTTTTTTTTTTTGGATGTTTTACTGATGCGTTGAGGAGGCCATTGCACTGGTTTTTTTGTTTTTTTGTGAATATTGAATTGGAGAGCTTTCCACCTCTAACAAAAAAATGTAGCTCTAGGAAACTTGAAGACTTTCATACTCAAGAATATCTTTTCATGGAGCATGCCAAAACTAGTCGTAGACCTTAAAAAAATCCCTAGTTTAGTGAACATGACCTTCCCCAATCTACTTGAGGTCCAACATTGATAACGATTTCCACGTGTGTTGGAAGAAACATCGAGTCTTAGATCAACATGGAAGGATATCATTGATCTATGTCGCAATCTTTTTTTTTGCAAAAAAAACCTTCTAGTGTGTCTTGAAAGACTGGATGCTTGAAGGTTTAAGATGTTGGAGATTGGAGATAAACCGTGACATATAACTTGTCCCTAGCATTAAAATAGCTTTTCTTTTAAAGACCCATGAGTAGGAACTATGTCATCTGATGCTAGTATTTCCGTAACAAAGCATGGAGGATGCGCCTGTACAATGTGAAGAGGATGAGCCTATCCAACATTTGCAGGAGACTGAGACCACCATTTCTTTGTTGTGGAGATCTGAGACCACCCAATTGCTGTGCGTGCGAGCTGTGGAGACTGAAACTGTCCCGTTTGTGCTGTACGTGGAGATTCAGAGAAGATTCATTGCTGGTGCAAGAAAGTTGGCTGATGCATATGAGAAAGTGAGGTATAATTGCCCCCATGGAGTGTCCAAGACTCATGCACTGCTGAGCATGGACCAATCTACGTGAAACTCTCCTTATCTACATGAGCAAAGTTGGGAAAACAATAACTACATTTTTGAAAAATGTCTGCTCCAAAAATATTGCTATCCGATGCCCAACTCTTGAAAGGGCCAAATTTCTACCACATGGAAAACCAAAATGCGGACGATTCTTCAATTTGAAGATCTTTGGGGGATTGTCTCTGGAAAAGACGCCCCTCCCACAAACGATGATCTGTTGGAAAAATATGAAAAGGCTGATGCGAAAGCACTCATGCTCATCTCCCTCAGTCTTTCTGATGAGGTTCAGCCATACATTTGAGAAGCAACTGCTTCTTCTAAGGCCTGGAGCACATTGTGTACCATCTACGAAGCTAAGAATCTGACGAGTAAGTTGCAACTTCAGACAAAGCTTCATACGATGAGTATGCATGAAGGCGAATCAGTAGAAGCCTTCTTGCGGCGTGTAGCTGAGTTACGTGCAGAACTCTCTGCACTTGGAGAACCAGTGGACGACAAGTTGCTTGTCCCATATCACCCTGCGAGCTCTTCCGTCACGGTTTCGGACACTGATCACCACGTTGACAATTACTCAACAGGAGGTGAGTTTTGCAACCCTGGTGAATTATCTCCAGCAGGAAGAAGCCATGCAAAATGTACAAGAAGCCTTCGAAGACAAGGCTCTTATCACGAGGCAAAAACATAAGCCTCGGAAAGGGCAATCTGCCCCCCAAAATCAGAAGCAGCATGCTCAGCAGCCATCTTCACATAAGCCACCACAGTACCCCAGAAGCAGCATAATCACAAGGCGGATCGGTGGTGCCACATTTGCTCCACGGATACGCACACGACTACGAACTGTTATTACAATGGTCGCAAGTATGGAAATTCTGGCGAAGAGAGCACTTCTGGCCGAGGATATTCTAAGAAATCCCGATGGCATGCTCGTAATCAGAGGCAGAAGGGCCACATTGCTGCTCAGCAGGAAGCCACCTCCGATGAAGAGGTACCAGATACGACTCATTCTGACATTGTTCTAGTCTCACAGACTTCACAGCCATCAGAAGATGTCTGGTTGATTGATTCAGGTGCCAGCAAACACATGACTGGCAACAAGAAGTTGTTCCATACTCTGAGTGACCGGCCCACTGGAGATCGGATCACCATTGCAGACAATCAAGAGTATATTGCAGCAGGGATTGGTGATGTCATCATTCCTCTTGGAACACGAAGATGTACACTGACAAAGGTGCTCTATGTTCCAGGTTTGACTTCAAATCTTTTGTTGTAAGTCAACTTCTTAACCATAGAATGCAGGTTGAATTCTTTGTTGAAAAAGGGGTCAAGTCCTGCATCATTTCCCAGGGAGAGTCAGTCATTGCTCAAGCATTTCTGAAGGGCCGTCTATTTGCACTGGATGCGGTCACTTCATCTAGCGTTGCTCTCTCTGCATCAACGGCAGAGTCCACTGCACTTTGGCACTTTCGATATGGTCATCTTTCTGCCGGGGCTCTGCATCAACTCAGTGCGAAGGAAATGGTAAGAGGGCTTCCTCCACTCTCCCATTCCTTACCTGTTTGCTCAGGATGTCTTGCGGGAAAACAACATAGAGGTCCATTCAAACAGAGCTCTTATCATTCTACAGAGCATCTTCAGGTCGTTCACACCGATCTGTGCGGACCCCTGCCAGCTAGCTTTCAAGGTTTTGTGTACTTTCAGCTCATCATTGATGATTACTCACGGAAAATGTGGGTATATTTCCTTCGGAAGAAGAGTGAGGCACTTGCAAATTTCCAAACCTTCTACCAGCAAGCCACCAGGCAGTCTGGGAAGCCTCTTCTTCTCCTCCGCTCAGATCGAGGGGGGGAATTTGTGTCAAAGAAGTTCTTAGCATACCTGAAGCATCATGACATTCAACAACATTTGACTGCTCCCTATACGCCCCAACAGAACGGGATTTCTGAGCATTACAACAGGACTGTCATGGAGATGGCTCGTTGTATGCTCTCGACCGCCAAGTTGGAGGATCAGTTTTGGGCAGAAGCAGTCCAGACAGCAGTGTATTTACTCAACCGGGCACCCACGAAGATCTTGCAGAACAAGACACCGGAAGAGGTATGGACTGGTCGTAAACCTTCTATTCATCATTTAAGAGTTTTTGGTTGTACTGCATATATGCATGTTCCAGATAAAAGAAGGAAGAAGATCGATCCAAAGACACTGCCATGTCTTTTCTTGGGGTATAGTACTACCTCAAAGGCATATCGTCTCATGGATCCTGAGACGAAGAAGATCTACGAGAGTCGAGATGTGGTATGTGATGAGTCGTCCTTTGACTCCTTGCCACACAATGAAGATCCAGTACCGACCTCGTCACATAGATTGCTCACACATCCAGATGATGAGCAAGATGATTCTTCTCAGAGAGAAGAAGAGCTGAGTGGAGATTTGTTCGTTGATCTTGGCACACTGGAAAACACATCTTCACATCAGCAGCGCCAACGTCTGAAATGGGTCCAGAGTACTATCAGGGATGCACACCTGAACTCACTTCCTGGTACTTCTATCAGAGTTAGAACAAGAAGTCAAGCTAGACATGAGGTAAATTTTGCACTCATGAGTTCAGTTGTTGAGAGCACCGAACCTGACACTGTTCGTGAGGCATTAGACCAACCACAGTGGAAACAAGGCTATGGATGCTGAATATGATTCCCTGATTCAGAATCGGACGTGGGAACTTGTCGATCTGCCTCCAGGTAAGAAATCCATTGGCTGCAAATGGATTTTCAAAACAAAATATAAGGCAGATGGTTCAATCGACAAACACAAAGCATCGACTTGTTGCAAAGGGTTATGCTCAGCAAGAAGGAATTGACTATGACGAGACCTTTGCACCCACTGCGAAGATCAAAACCATCAGAGTTGTATGTGCACTGGCAGCACAAAATGGATGGAAACTTCAGCAGATGGATGTCAAGAGTGCTTTTCTAAATGGTGATCTGCAAGAAGAAGTGTACATGGCCCAACCTGAAGGGTTTGTAGACGAGCATCAACCACACAAGGTATGTCGTCTGATAAAGTCTCTTTATGGACTTAAACAAGCACCTAGGGCATGGTATATAAAAATTGATGATCACCTATTGCAGCATGGATTCACTCGTAGCCCCTCAGATACAAATTTGTATATCAAGAAGGTAGGAACAGAGATTGTCATTCTGGTTTTGTACGTAGATGATCTTGTGATCACAGGAAGTTCTGACAATCTTGTAGATGATGTAAAGAATGATCTGAAGAAATCCTTCGACATGACTGATTTGGGGCTACTTCACTATTGTCTTGGCTTAGAGATATGGCAGAAGAAGAATCATATCTTCGTCTCCCAGATGAAATATGCCAAGACACTCCTGGAAAAGTATGGGATGTCAGATTGTAAACCAATGTCCACACCTATGGAAAAAGGTTTGCAACTATCTAGATTCCAGGATTCACCACAGGTAGATGGCACTCACTACAGGCAGCTTGTGGGGAGTCTCATTTACTTGACTTATACCAGACCAGATCTTTGCTTTGCGGTGAGCTATCTCTCCAGATTTATGCAGGAGCCGAAGAAATGTCATTGGATAGCAGCAAAGCATGTGTTGAGATATGTCCGAGGTACAGTTGACTTTGGTCTGGAGTATCAGAAGAACACTCAGTTCTTCTTACAGGGATATACAGACTCGGACTATGCAAGATCCGTTGATGACAGGAAATCCACTTCAGGATATGTTTTTCATCTCGGATCTGGACCTATCTCGTGGATCAGCAAGAAGCAAACTGTTGTTGCTCTCTCATCCACTGAGGCTGAATACCGCGCTGCACGAGGAGCTGTGTGTGAAGCAATTTGGTTACGTCGCATTCTTGCAGATATAGGGATTCCTGAAGAGAAACCTCCCATCATTCACTGCGACAATCAAGGTGTGTTGAAGCTTGTGAAGAATCCTGTTTTCCATGAACGAACAAAGCATATTGAGGTCGAATGTCACTACATTCGTGAACAGGTCTTGAACCACCAAATTCAGCTCCAGTACTGCCCTACTGATTCTCAGGTTGCAGATATTCTCACCAAGCCTCTCGGCAAGGTGAAGTTTGATTTATTTAGGGGGTACATTTGTAAGAGCAATGTATTAAGGGGGGGAATGTTAGCAAGTTAAAATTAATACATTTGTTAGTATTAGTTTACGGACAGTTGAATAACTGTCTCCCCTCACGGCTGGCCTATATAAAGGCGTGCATTGTATCTTTTAAAATATAGCAACTTATTATTTGACTACCATTATTTCATAACTAAAAAAAATTAGAAAACAAGGATAACAATTTTTTAGCTTGAACTAGTAGTTCTCATTATATAATATTTACTATATTTGGTAGTCCACCTAACCATGCATTTAAATTTCAAATAACACCTTTGATTTTCGAATATATATCCATTAATGAACTTTTTCTACCTCAAATAATATATGACAACTTAAAGGATTATGTAGATTATGTTATCAAGTAGAATTCAAATTTTATAAACTTTCTTTTGCATAAGTTCTACATTTTGTATTTTTCATTTTCAAATATTAATTTCTTTTGGAGGTTAGAAACCAAAATAAGATGTAGATAAACAAATGATCAAGAGATGGAATGATTATTTGTTAAAATGAATGTTATTGATATTTTATTGTAAATATTATTTTTGAAATACAAATTTAATTTATGGAAAATGAAATTCATTCAAAAATTTGTTTGAATGAAGATTTTTAAGATGGTGCTAGTAAAATTCAATGGATCTTAAATTACAGTCTTGGATTTAAACACACAATACCCATATCATATTTAAATCTAATAAAAAAGAGGTATTTGAGAGTTATGGTTATTTTCTTCAATATATGTAAACCATGAATCTACCCAAAACTGATTCATAGATATGAAAGCAATTTTTTCATAAATGTATGATTTAAAAAAAAATTAAGAGTCGTTATCTATTAAAATACACATAATAGTGATTGAATAAATATGCTTTTAGGTTTGTAATTCTTTAATATTTCCTACCATAAGTAGCAATTTTCTCAATCTTATTTCAAATATAAGCATTGTTCTATTTGGTTTTCCATTTAAAGTTTCTCTCTTTTACTAACACGAGTTAAAGTTTACAATTTTAAGAGTGAGTATTTTGAATGATAAAATAAATGGCACCAATGAGAAAAAAATGATTTGAAGTCAATGAGGGTTTAAATCATATTGTTATAATGAGTTTTGATACCGTAATATTTAACCTAAAATAATAGTTCCTTTATCTCCTCAACATGCATCATTTCCTCTAAGCATGTATCTTTTATTTCATACTAAAAGTGGGGGGAAATGTAGACACCTAAATTTAATAATTTATCATTTGGCATCAACAAATTTGAATTTTCATGTAAAGAAAGACGTTGAAACACATTCCAAGACTAAGTGTCTTAATCTTATCCATATTACATAACTTTCATATATATATTAAAACAACGTAGAAAATCATAAAATTGATCATGTCAGTTTATTATAACATACTCTCTATAGGAAGTGGTTCCTCAAATTTTAAAATTACCTTCAAGTATATGTTAGCGACCATTTCACTATGAATAAACTGTACTAAATTTGTGTCTATATCTATATGGTCTCATATCCCATCACCCAATGATCACTTTTCAAATTTAATATACTATCAAGGGTTATTTCATGATCCATAGGTTGGAGTTATCGTGAAATGAAACATATGAATTTATATAAAATTAAGTTTTAGTCACTTATTTACCGCACCTACAACTCATCTACCATTCTCATGAGAAATCATTTCAAACCATTCCTAAAGTACTCCAAAATCTACTAAATTCCTTCAATGCATCAACAAAACTAAAATTAAGCCCTTAGATAGAGATGAAGCCAACCAAAGTGCATTTAAGATAAATGATCATCATTTTATACACCTTCCAAGTCAATCGAATCCTATCTTAATAGAAACAATATATTATCTCTCACTATACAAATTTTAAGTTTCCAACATAGCTACACACACAGATATATACTCATGCTATGTGGAAAATTACCAATGGTTTGAGGTCTCTATAATGAAGTATTGGTATAGGTGAGAAAGGGGAGATTTAACCCATACAATAAATTTTTTGTAGGGTCTCCTACCTATGTTTAGGATTTTATGAGATTTTACATAAAATAGAGGGTTTTTTTGTGTGAAACCCAATTTAATATTTCAATGGTAAGAGACTGTCATTTAGATACATAAACATTTGAAGAGTGCAAATGCATTTGTGTGTAAAACCATAAAACACAAGACCAAACTACACCATGGACCAGGATTAGCCATATGGTTCCATATAAAATATTTTTTTGCCAAACTTATATAAATCAATCATCAATAGGTCATTTCTAGTTGTCATGGTCAATGTGGACTTTCAAATAAAAAAATTTCATGTACGATCAGATAATTCAATTTTTGTTGAGAAATTGAAAATATCATTATAACTTATAAATTAATTTTTAGATGTATTTTATTTAATACATTAATGTTTATTATTTAATAATATTGTGCATTATATTCTACCCCTACACCATTAAATACATAAAAACTACATCTAATACAAAACAATTATTTATTTATATGTAGTGTGTAATGATTTCCGTAATTGTGTTTATTACATAATACTAAATATTGGAATTCACTATTTTTCCATATATTTCGAAGTGTGTGTAACTAAACATGAATGTATTTTGAAGTAAAATAACTTACCTTACTTTTTAAATGAACTTTAATTTATAATGTATCAAAATGTTTCTATAAAATTGTGGCTACAATTTTTTATGTGATCCAAATGTGATGATATTTAGACAATTTATGAATTGACGTTTCTTTATAGATGTGATGGATTTAAACAATACACCTCACAAAATAGCAACAACAAGCTGGTAAAGCAAAATATATGATTATGCCATATTCCTATAGATTTAGAAAGCATAGTAGATTACAAGAGTAAAGGTAAATTTTATTTATTCAATCCCTTAATGGAATCTAAAATGATAACTCATTGTACTAGGGTTCTTATGGAAAATATAAGATAACACTAGAACTATTACAATAGTGTGGGATTCCTAAGAATTCTTGTAAGATTTATGATTATGCTTAACTTAGTACTCCGTCTCTCTCTCTCTCTTCCTCGTATGAGGATAATTAGTCCTTAAGCTCCATGTCAGAGATCCTTTTAAATGATTTTTTAGATGGATGGCATTGGTGAAGTGAACCTAAGCTAGGGGAGATTCTTTCAGTTTAATATTTGTTTTGTTGGATTAATTAATGACTACATGTAATTTGCAGCTATGTGTGCTGTTACAAAACATAAAAAATCACATAGTCTATAATTTCATGTTTTTCTTCAGCAAAAGAACACAAAGGCCCCAAAGGACAGATGTGTTATCTTGATGAAGATAGAAAATACATAATAGATGAAGTGTTAAGTTTTGGAACAACAACCAAAGTTGCAGATTGTAGCAATCAAAGTTCATTACTAAGGTTATAGGTATTTTAAAGTTCTTTCCTTCATGATTAAATACATTCAATTATGTTATTGAGTTGTTTAATTCATTATACAATCCATATACAAAGCTGAAATGTAGAAGGAAGTACACAACTCAGTTTCAGAATTTAATGTTTTATTCATAAGGAATTTCAAATGTTTCCCACACAAGCCATGTGGATGTGACTCAAGTAAACATCATAACTACTAAAATAGAAGGTGCATGTGGATGAAAATAAAAGAAAAAGAATATGAAGGAACCCATCATTTCCTTGTTTCTTTTGTCTATTGCTCCATCTTCTCCAGCTTTTGGATCCATCTTCATCCTTGTTATTCAACACTGCATTGTACCTAAAAAAAAATAGAAAAAGAGACCATCAGTCATGAGATCAGGATTAAATCATGTTCTTATACTATCTATCTTCATGCAAATGAATCTCTTGATATCAAGGAGGTATGATTACAGAAAAATATAAATGCATAGCAGACAAGAAGCAGTATTCTACATCAGTACATATGATTCTCACAATCATTTCAGAGAGAAAAGATAAAAAAAGAAAACTATGGAAAAGAAGAGAGGCCAAAAATCCTAATGTTTTCTAACTAGTTTATCTAAATGTGCAGGTAAAGGTTTCCAAGAAGAAAGAAATTAATCATGTCAAGCAAGGAAATGTTTACATATAGAAAAAAATGAACATTTGGATTTTTAGATATAATGCATACTAAAGGGAACATGGATATAGAACAAAAATTATACCTAAAGTAAGCTATATCATTCATAAAATAGAATTAAGTTTAAGGTTGTCACGAAACTAACAAATCATGTTCAATGAGATTACATCACCGGTTACCTTATCAAACAAAAACATAATGGAAAAGGAAATATGAGAAAATTTTACAAGGGCTTCGCCATGTAAAATGGACAATTTTACATCTTTCCATCATGTTATTTCACAACTAATACATGCTTGAAAGCTGTGACAAAAGATAAACTATTGTTATAATAAATAGTAATACTGCAAGAAAGGTACGTATTGCAAAAATTTAACTCAATTGAACAAGTGCTGAAAATGTAGGATTTTCATATTTATAAGTGATCTACTAACTTAGAGTTATAACTAAGAACTATAGCTTGTAGATCAACATGAGCAGTAATGCTATTAAAATTTATAGAATAACAGATTTTAAAATGTATTACAGCTCATGATCATTTAAGTTAGGCATAGGAAAGTGAATAAAGAAAATGACATCTTTATAGTCATCAAATGACAATTATTCATCAAGAAAAGATCAAGTATAGTCAATAATTGCAAATTTTCAAGGTGCCAAAAAAGAATTCATAGGTAAAAATATTTCAATACTATAGAAAAAATGAAGTTTCATTCAACAAATCAATCAAGTATCAAGATATAAAAGGTACATAAAGAATTCTTTTAGAAGTACCACTATCAAAATGATTTTTTCAAGAAGATATCGATTTAAATACAGAGTATGAAGTAACTATCATGCACATTACAATTATCAAGAACATTGAATATCAGATGTGGCATTGGATGTGAAGAAAAAAGATCAAGTTAAATCACATCAAAGTCAGGTGCTACAGATTGTAAGAATATGTGTAAGTAAAGACACAGTCTGACTAATGAAAGAACTTTCTTTCAATGCAACAAGTTCATACAATCAAGAGAATGAGGTTGTAATATTTATGTGAAGTTTTATTAGATTTCAAGCAAATTATGAATAAATATCAGATACATCAGACCCATTTTCAACAGTATATCATTCAAATTCTTTTCATAGTTACAAAATGCAATTGAAGCTAAGATAGAGATTGGTTCTACAAATGCAAAGTTTTGAATGAACATTAGAATGAGAAGAAAGGTACAACAATATTGAACAAATTCTAGATGTCATCTATTTCATAGAATAAACAAAAATGACAAGATGTGCAATAGTTAAGACAATGAATAAATAGAAAAAGTTCAGAATAATGTAAGTCATAATATGTTACAGAGATTCCAAATGAAGCTACATATTGGTCAAATACCAATTTTAGATTTCATGTTAGTTAAAGATCTTGAACAAATAAAGAGTAACTATGTCTACTGGTATCACTAAAGAATAATTGTTCAACATCAGAACTTTTAAGCTAATAAACGAATGAATTATAGTCATTTAAACAGTTTAGCAAGGCAGCTACAAAAGAGAGCAAGTGAATACTCCCTACAGTTTAGAAAGTACAAGATTTTCAAATTAATATAATACAATCCCTAAGAATTCTGAAGGACAACATTTATGGAGATGAAGTATCGAAGCTTAAAATTCCAACTAAATCAAATTTTAAGCATATAGAACTTCATGAATGACTTCAATTTAAATGATCTTGAGAATGCATCATAGTTACAAAATGGGTAGAATGCAAATTCATTTACAATTTGAAGAAATAAATGGCATTTTAAGTAGCTATCTTGACACAGTAGAAAGAAGCCAAAGCTAAAACATGAAAGTTAGAGTTTGAACAACAACTCAAATTTCAAACTCAAAGTGGCTTACAGTCATGTAACAATTTCTTAAAACCTAGGGATTTCAAATCATTTGTATTAATTTCTATGCAAAATATAGCTTTCATAGAGATGGGAAAAGGAACAATCTATCAATTTAAAATTGAAATAGTTCAATTAGATCATGTTCCATATCAAACCATTAGCACAGTTATCATTTCACAACCAATACAAAAGAAATACAGTCATTGAATTTCTTAGAAGTATATAATCACCATTATCTTCAAGAGTTCAAAGTAATGGTAAAAGAATGAAATTCATTAAAAGTGGTAAAGTTGAGCATTTCAAAAATAAGAATTCTAGAGTTACCCAAGTACAGTGTCAAGGAGTGAGATTTCACAATACAACTGAAGAAGCACTGAAGTCATGAAAAATATATATTCAAAGAATGTATAAGGTTCAAGATCTAGGTAAGAGTAAAAATTGGTGACTACAAAAAAAAAACCATACCCAACGTAATAATGCACATCAACATAGCTAAATTAATCTAAGAAGAATTCTATTAATCATCAAGCTACCATAAAGATAAACAACTGTTACAAGGTGCAATAGGGGATCATCTACAAAAATAGACAAAGCTAAAATGGTACAATCAGTTTCAGCAAAAGAAAATATCTGAGTTTCATTTAGGAAATGAAGAAGAAATACAACTAAAACCAATGCTCTAATGCACTCAATAATGGTGACAAACAATACAAGATAAATTTACAAGGATCTAAATTAATTTAGTTCAATTCAAGTTAAAGACATTAAAGATCAAATACTAGGATGATAAGGATAATTTTATTTGCATCAAAGAATACAGAGCTTGAGAGTACTTAATTTTCAATTTTAAATTCAGTAGAAGAACAAACTGAAACCCTCATAAAAAAGTTCCAGATTTGATCCATATCAAAGAGATCAAAATAGTAGATTGAAAAGTATGGTACTTTTGATGAAAAAATAGACAAAAACCAAATCATGAGTTTTCCAAAAAATTGAAACCAAAAAGAACAAATCATTTCATTTAAAGAAAAAATAAAGTAAAACTAGTAAAGTGAAAATTAATCCCTGGTGTAAAAACACAAAAAATTCTGCAAGCAATGGAGATGAAGAAATTAACTTATCCAGTCAAGTAAAGAACTATAACAGAAGGTCAAGCCAAAGAGACTCAATAATGGCATTCTCAGAAAAGGTAGAGTGCTCAAAATAAAATATTTTCAAGAGATAAAGAATGAAACATATTACCAATTCAAGAAAATAGAGCCACATACCAGAAATTTTGCAAGACATTCTGATTTCAATAGGGAGAATTTTAATTGAGGAAAGTTATCAGATATGAAAAAGAGAAAAATACCCACATCATTAGCTCTCCTTAATAACCATTGACCCAAAGATTCAATTTAGTAAAATCAGGATAGAATAAAAAATAATCAACATCTAATTCATTCTTAAAATGATCAGTATGGAGAAACCTTAAAAAAAATTCAACCTGGTTTTCAGCTTAAGGAAGTCTGTTAATCTACTACTAAAATCAAAACCAAGGCACAGAAAATAAAACTAAAAATTTACCAACTGATGGTGTTAAAAATTCATTTTGCAGAAGGTATCAAACAAGAGCCATCTCTAAAGAAATATAGAAATATTTCAGAGCTTGAATGAGCAATGCAAGCACACCAATAATAGTTTAATTATCAAAAATTGAGGCAAGCTACATTGTAGATGAAAATACAAATATTCAGAGTCACCTATGGAATTGTAAATAAAAACTCAAAATTTTGAACATGAAAAAATGAGTTAAAATGCCTGGCTAATTCATAGATCATAATGAGCATCAAAGAATGATCAAGGTGATAAGCTCGATGATCTTTTCCAACTACCTAAGATCATGCAAAAATTTTGATCAAATAGTTGAAATCAATCAATGTACCACAATCAATGATCAAGATAAATCACCAAATTCAATGTTAACAATAGTTTTCCTAACCCATCGGTAAAATTACAATCCTATGATCCAGATTAAAAGAGGAAAGAGATGGTAGGGATGAAGTCCCAACTTCTATGAAACCACCATGGTTACAATTTCACCGACCATATTAATTACAACCGAAGCCACTCAATCAATGATTAAAGAAGATCATGATTAATTATGAAGTAAATGTAACAAAAAAAAAACCAATAGACAATTAACTCAATATCAGGATGCAAATCAATGGCCCTCATCGGATACAATGTAACCTAACCCAAGACCTAGTCCAACTAGCATCGACAATCAAAATAAATCAATGGTGAGTCATCGAAGGTATAGAGGGGAAATTATAAAAGATTCAATAATTAACAATTCAAATACATTAACTTTGGACCTTAACTGTTTCATGCTAAACTATATTTTCAAGGTTAGTCAAAAGGGCGAATAATCATAGTTATTGATCCAAAAACCTGAAAAACATATGCCAACCACCATGATTATTTAATCAAAACGGGGCCAAATCATTTCCATACATTTATGTAAAATAAACAACGGTCATCATTACCTTAATGAATAAATTGCAAAAGGTGAAGTTTTGCTACAAACAAGTTGCAATGGGTCAAGAAACAAAGGGGGAACCTTTTCAAAATTTGTATTACCTAATTTGATCAAAATATGTCACAAGGTCAAGCTAAGTGTCCCTTTATAATGCAACAAATACAAAAGGGTGTTGTCGAAATGAGTCAAAAGATGTCAAAGAATAAAGGAAGTCAATTAATATTTGTAAAAGAAAGGCAAAAAAACATCATGTTGCCATGAAATCAAAATCCCCACATTTGAAATAATGAGTATATAATAACTAAGGTTAAAGAAAATCATTTAATACCTTAAAAACATCAAAGTACAAGTTTCCTTTTTAGAAATCCTATTACCTTATTTTTCAAGGAAAATAAGAGTATATTTTTGGCACATGTGCACATGCAGGTGGTCCCCACAAAGAAGATGATTGAATATTTTACTAAGTAAAATGAAAATCAAAGGTATTATTTTTTTCACACAAGATATTATTTTTGCATGTCATCAACTAGCATCCAAGGGTAAAAAAGAATACCAATGTAAAATAATTACACAAAGTGTCACATCAAAGGATTAAATAGATTCAATCATCATGTCACAAGATAAAGAAGACAAATTCATGCACATTGGAGAAGACTTGCTCATCAAGCAAAACTTATTATTAGCTAAATTATTCATCCAACTTTATTAAAAATAGAACAGTCAACTGCAGTTTGACTGAGTTGTATTTTTGTAACCAAGGCTATTAATGCCTCATTGTATTAGCATGTTTATTTTTATTCCTTTATTTATTCATGATAAAGGATAAAAATAGGATGCATGGGTGAGTACAATTTTAGTCTATTTTTAGGAAGGGTGGGATGAATAATTTTGCTATATATTGTGTGCATTGGCAAAGCACAAGAAGAGGAATTTTTTGACATAGGAGTGCTGAAGCAGATTTTTTTCTAGTTTTTCCTTTTGAATGAGAATTGATTTCTTCCTTTCCAATTATTTGCAGTGTCATGTATACTTTATTATTTCTTGTGAATGTCAAAAATTCCCTAATTGATCATCTTACCTTGCTGCAAATTTAGTAATTTCTGCATAATATTAGTGTGCATGCTTATCTTAATAGTATTGTTGTGAATCTTTCCCTCAATACATCAAGTGTTTTGCCTTAATATTCTGCTGAAAACTATTGGTTTGTGCATCCAGAATCCATTCTCAAATATTTGTGCATGTACTCAGTCAAATCCCTCAATAAGTTTGGTGTATCACCCCAGTTTTTCAATTCATTTACAGTCATCTTTTTACCCTCAAAACCCCAAAAAATTAGTTTAGGATACATCAAGAAGGAACCAACCTTGATACCAGAGACTCACCTCAACAATAGGTATACCCATAGACCTGAGGTGTTTCCATTGTATCTATGAAAGAGAGAGATCCAAAGAAAGCTTAGAACCCTACACTCATCTCTCTACAGGGTGCACTTTCGAGAGATAACAGGTTTTGGCACACTCGGTGGGACCAATGAATCAGATCTGTGAGAAAATTACAACAATTTATAACAGATTCACAGCAAAGAAAATTTACTTTTGGAGCAACAAGATACTGCAACAAATTATTCTAAAGATTAAAATATTTATTTGGCGACTCTGTAAGGCTGATTTCAGACCAGTTTTGCAGCATGTTCCATGCCTAAAGTGACTACAAGATCATCGGTAAGAGGAATTCCTTCTGAGTTTATTTCTTTACCTTTGAATTTTGTAAGAAGAAGAAGAGTTGGTAACACCTACCTTATAATAGGCCTGTTTTTAACAACCCTCCTCCTAATCTTCCTTCACCACGTATCTAATTTTCTTTGTTCAGATCCCAGTTTTTCCAATGGCTATTCAACCACCTAGGAATTTTGTGACCTTTACTAATGGCAATCCCATTAGTAATTCCAGTTTATCATGATATTCCTAATGCTTCCCATGAAAATTTTGTCCTTCATTCACTACTGAAAATCAGGTTACACCTACAGAAGCACATCAAAGATGTTGCAGCCCTATGTGCAGTCCATAGTATAACACATGAAGATGTGGCCTTGATACTTTTAGCTGCATCCTTTAAAGGGAAAGCCTTGCAATGGTATAGAAACTTAGAGATTGGAAGCATAAGAACTTGGGATGAGTTAGGTGGTAAATTACTGAAACAATTTCAAGATAATTTAGATCATTTATCCCTCATAGAATAACTATCTACAATTAAGAGAGCTCCTCATGAATTTATGGCCAGTTTTAATATCCATTTTGCTAGAACTTGGGAAAGAATTCTAGCAAGTGTCAAGCCTCAAGCTGACCATGCTTTTCTTTATTATCTTAGAGCCCTAAACAGTGATATTTCAACTATGATTCAGTCTATGGGAGGAGAGACTCTCCCAGTAGCTTATGATATTGCTATCCGAGCTAAAAATAGTCTTATTCAAGCTAGTAAATTGGCACCAAGGCCTTCAATTCCTTTTTAGTAGATTTGACACCTATTCAACAACCTATTACCATTATAGAACCTGTTATTGCAGCCCCATCAGATGATGTTTTTAAAACTTTATAGACTATGGGAAATAAGCTAACTTCAATTGAAAATAGACTTGCATTACCTAGCAGGCCTTATCAAGCTCATCAGAAAAAAACAAAATAGGAAACCTTATCAATAGAATCAGAACTCTAGAAAACCATATCAGCAAAGGAAGTTTAACCCAAAGGCTCCTAGTTCATCTAACACTTTAGTCCCAGTTAATATGGCTACAGAAAAATGGTGTCAACCTTGTAATCAACCTCATTCAGTTGTCAACTACCCAAATGCATTTCCTGAATATAAGCCTTGTTGCACAACCTCAACCTAAGACATTGTTCATGCCTCAAATGGAGGGTGAGCAACAATAAACTCATGTTCAAAAAGCACCTAAACAGAACTTGGTCAGTTTTAGTGAAGATGATTTTATTGCAGTTACTACTAGGGCCCAAGAAAAGGCCTAGGAAAGTCAAAAGTTTCAAAACAGACCTGTTCTACCCACAATCATTGATAAAACAATAACTACAGACAAAAATTCAGCTAACAGTTCTGTTGTTCCTTAGAAAATAGAAGGTGTTTCAGCTAGTAAAGAACATCAAAAACAATCACAATCTGATCTAAGAAGATTGTTTATACCTCATATATCAAAAGCAACTGAAGTAGAGTCAGTTTTCGCTAAATCCTATGCTAAAACAGTAGAGTTTGTTTCCAAAACTGTTTCTTCTTTTAACTTTTTTAATGTAATGAAAAAGCATAATGTTAATATCTCAATGTGGGATGCTCTGAGTATTCTAGACAACAAGAGTTACTTTCTCATGAACTTGCTAAGCTGTAGATTTCTTCAAAAATGGAAGAAAAGGAAGTTCAGAAAATAGACATGGTCCTTGGAACAATGGAACAAGACCACATTAAAGAAGTTAAATGGATGGTTCAAAAGGTATTAAATGCTCATGATATCAAGAAGCCACCACCATTTTATTTATCTCTTTATTTTGGAGATCATTTAGTTCATAACTGCATGGTTGATAGTGGTGCAAGTAGCACAGTTATGCCAAAAGCAATTGTAGGAAAAGTTGGGCCTGCAGTATGAGCCTACAGAGAAAAGTGTGTTGCAGCTAGACAGGACACAACTAATACAGTTTGGTGTTATCAAAACAACTGGAAGTAACTTTACATGCTTGTCCCAACATTACAATTATACAAGATGTGACTGTTGTAGATTTGGCTCCTTATTTATTATGAGATTTTACAACAAAAATAGGAGGTTATCTTTCTTTAGATTGGTCATATTGTTATTTACTACATAATATGGAACTAAGGTTACCATAAATTCAGAGCCTCTAGCTAGATTTCATATTGAGCCTCATGCTTCAAATGCTACAACAAATTACTCAATTCTAGATCAGTCTGATTTCAATGTTACAACTCATGTTTCCACACTTGATGGTGTTTCTAATCTTTTCATGGATGAAAAGACTCAAGAAGAACATGCCTATTACCCTTTTAAGGAAGTGGAAAAAGATTTGTTTTGTGTTTATTGCTTGCATGAAGAAAATGCACCAATTCCCTTGTTGTCCAAAATAGAAGAAGCAACAGAAGGGCTATGGAAGCTTCACTTCGATGGAGCCAAAAATAAGAAAGGAAAAGGTGCAGGTTTAATGCTTACTTCCCCTTCAAATGAAAGGTACTTTTCAACTTTAAGTTTTTAGTTTTCTTGTACTTGTAATGTAGCTGAATACGAAGCATTAATTCATGGCTTGCAATGGGCTAGAAAGAGAGGTATCAACACTTTACAAGTTTTTAGAGATTCAGAATTAGTTATTAATCAAGTAAAAAACTTTAATGTGTGTAAGAATTCATTGTTGAAGTCTTACAAACATAGAGTTTCAGACTTAATGGATGATTTTGATGCTATTAACATTCAATCTATCCCAAGAGCTGAAAATAAGCATGTAGACAGACTTGTAGCAAAGTTGGTGCTAGCTTTTATGTACTATAACAGATTGAAAACTAGGTAAATTCACATATTAAATTAATTATTAGACCTTCAGTTCCTGATAATGAAAAGAATTGGCAGTTTTTCAAAGATGATAAATAGATTTGTAGATTTTTGTAGCAAGAGGCTAAATTTTCTGCAGTAAATTAGGAAAAACCGCATCACTTCTATGGTGATCAGATTGTTCAGTTAAAAAAAATAGGTTGCCTCAAGGATTGGTCACTCTAGAAGACATTTTCAGTTCTAATGATCAGTTAAGAAAGGACAAAGGCAATATTTCAACTCATGTAGATAACTATGAAGAAATCTTGGTGGATGATGACAAGAAACTACTTATTAGAAAGGTATGTTCTTTAGCTGAAAAATAGTCATTTATCAAATTATGTAAAGAATTAAAAGATTTTTTTTCCTGGAAGTACCAAGATTTGAGAGGTTTTGATCCAATTTTAGCTCAGCATACAATAGAATTACAACCAAATTCCAAGCCAGTTAGGCAGAAGCAATGGCCTGTAAATCTGAAAACTGAGCCATTAATGAGAAAAGAGTTATCTAAGTTAATCGAATCAGGTATTATTTTTCTAGTCAAGCATTCAAATTGGGTATCTAACCTTGTTCATGTTCGGAAAAAAAAATGGAGGAATCAGATTATGTGTAGATTTTAGAGATCTTAACAAGGCTTCATTGAAAGATCACTATCCACTACCTAACATGGATCAGATTTTGAGAATAGTTTTTGGTTCTGATAGACTATCTCTTTTGGATAGTTATAGTGGATACAATCATATTCTAGTCCGAGAAGAAGATAGATACAAAACAACTTTTACCACCAAGTGGGGTACTTATGCTTACAAAAGAATGCCTTTTGGCCTTTCAAATGCTGGTGCAATGTTTCAACGTGTAATGGACATGGATTTTCATACCTTATTAAATAAATGCATATTGGTTTATTTGGATGATGTTACCGTATTTTCAAAAAAATATGATGAACATCTAATACATTTAAGGCATACTTATCAGTTATGCAGACAGTTTGGAATATCATTGAATCCCAAAAAGTCTATCTTTTCAGTACATCAAGGTAAATTGCTTGGTCAAATTGTTTCTAAATAAGTTTTATAAATTGACCCTTTCAGAATTGAAGCCATATCACAGCTATCATTACCTCATCGCAAGAAGGCATTACAAATTTTTCTGGGAAAAATCAATTTTGTTAGAAGATTTGTTCCAGATTTTACAGCATTGGTTAAACCTTTGACAACCATGTTAAAGAAAGAGAAGACTTTCTCTTGGACCAACGAAGGGAGGAAAGGTTTTGAAGTAATTAAAATAACTATTTCACAAGCTCCTACTCTTGCAAATCCAAATTTTGATAAATATTTTATAATGTATGCACTTGCAGGAGCTGAAACAATTTCAGCCATATTAACTCAGGTTAATGACAAAAATATCAAGCAACCCAATTGCTTTTTTGGACAAAGTTTGCATGACTACGAGACAAGGTACACTTTTCATGAAAAATAGGTACTTTTAGTAGTCAAAGGATTAAAAAACTTCAAGTACATGCTTTCCAATAACAAGATACATGTCTTAGTCTCTCATCCAAGTGTCAAAGCATTCTTTCTGAATAAAGAACTGAATGAGAAAAGAGAAGGTTGGATTACTAAAGTTATGGAGTATGATGTCAACATCCATGTTGTAAAAATAGCTTGAGGGAAAGGCTTATGCAAAAATTTAATTGTTGATATGGAAAAACAACAGGCTACTAGAATCCAGAAGATCCAAAACAACATGCTGAAGTTACGTATCAGCAATTAGATATCATGGTGTAACTAGAAAATTAGAAACCTGAGCTTATTCAAGAAGTTCAGGAATCAAGATGGATGACTGATTTGGTTAGCTACCTATGATGTGGTATCTATCTAGAAAGTATGGATAAGAATAACTGAAGGTTACAAGTTGTATCTTATGTTTTTATTGATGGTGTGTTATTTAAAAGAGATATAAATAGAATCTTTTTGTGATGTGTTGATTATGATAGAATTCAGTAATTATTATTCTAAATTCCATGAAGGACCCTACAGGAGGTCATTTTTCAGCATGTACTACAACTTTAAAAATTATGAAAGATGGTTACTATTCGGCCCAACATATTCAAATATTGCTTTGAATGGATCAAGAAAGTGTAATACATGTGCTTTCTTTGTTGGAAAAGAACATTTAGACTCGCTGCCCCTACAACCTATTTCAATGGATCAACCTTTCATGTAGTCGGGTATTTATTTTATTGGTATGATAAATCCACCTTCATCACAAGGACCAAAGTGGATTTTTACTGCTGCAGATTACTTTTCACGTTGACCTAAAGAAATAGCTTTGAAAGATGTTAACGAAACTTTGATACTATCATTGTATAAAGGTATAGTTTGTAGATTTGGTGTTCTAACAACTATCATTTCAGATAATGCCTTAGCATTTCTTAGTGCAAAGGTAACAGATTGGGCTATTAAGTAAGGAATTTATTGAAGTACGTCATCTAATTATTACCCACAAGGTAATGGGTCCAGTTGAAAGTACTAATAAGAATATTTTAAGGATCATCAGAAGAACACTCAAAGATAACCAAAGAGCTTGGCATCTCATGTTGAATTCAACACTTTGGGATGACAAAGTTACCCCTAAAAGATCAGTTGGAAATTCACTGTACAAGCTTGTTTATGGAAGAGAGGCAAAAATTCCTATTTCAGTTGAGTTACCTACTTTATATTTTGATTAGGGGATTAGTTTTAGTTAAAATGTTCCCTAAACTTCCCCAAAACATACTAGTGTGGTAGATCC
Source organism: Taxus chinensis (assembly GCA_019776745.2). Lineage (NCBI taxonomy): Eukaryota > Viridiplantae > Streptophyta > Pinopsida > Cupressales > Taxaceae > Taxus > Taxus chinensis. The sequence continues at coordinate 8,721 of JAHRHJ020000430.1, read as the reverse complement.
CTAAGAGATCTTTCTGATCACAGTAGGAACATGAAAAACAGACAATTTGAACTCAAGATATGTCCAGTTAAAGTTTGGTCAATGGGAAAGTGAACTTTGGTCAACATGTAAATAATAGACCAATAGTACTATGGCACGTGGCAAAAGGACATTGGAATGAGAGGTTCGATAGGTTTTCACTGCCGGTCTTTGATAATCGTAAAATTATATAGCTCGGGGGAACAAGAGGCTAAACTTTTGCTATGGAGGGGAGCCCGGCCGCCATGAGGATGATTTTATTATCTCCAATGTGGTAGGTCTTCAAACCACCACGTGGCTTGCCACCCCAAGTTTGATTCTCCAATTGAGGGTCGACAAGTGGTATTATTTTTGATACTTCATTTGGGTTGAATTGCCACCCTGATTTTGATTTTCCAATCGAGGGTCGATAGGTGGTATTATTTTTCATACTTTATTTGGGTTAAGTTTCAAATTACTTTGTAATTATTTGGCAAATTATTTCTCACTATTGCCAAAGACCAAGCATTTTATGCTAATTTTAATGCATATATCCCAACTTCCACATATAAATAGCCACACATTATCCAACCAAATTTTCCACACCACAGTTCAACTATTATATAAGTATATGCACCAAGCTTGGGTCAAATACACATCCTCATTGTCCACAGTGGCTAAAATGGTTAAAAAAAAATTAAAATATAAATTTCCTTACCTTTTAAAACTTCCCCCACCATGTTATCATTTGAATATGGGATTAAAAAAAAAGGAGGTGATATAGGAGGAGGGGGGATTTGAACCCCTTACCTCATCAAAAAAATAAAAGCAACCTTATCAATCCACCACCCTCTTTGAAGTGGTACAAAACAAGCTCACTTGTATTTGTAAAAACAAGTGCTAGGTATATGTCAAGGTAATAAGGAGGTAGTTTAGAAAAAGTGTAATTTTAGGCACTTCTGCTCACTTACAGATATCTAGTTATATACAAAAGTTTCACATAATTCTAATACGATCATGATCATGTGATCATTTATCTGATTTCGATCTTTTTTGATAGAGTTGTTTTCTATTAAAGTCGCATGAAGGTGTAGAACCAATGGGAGACACTTCTGCAAGTGGATCAGGAAGGTGAAGGACAGAGGATGAGCTCCATTAATTCCTTTGAAGGTCTGAAACACAGTTTTAAATATTTTTTTATTCAATATTTTTTAATTTATAGGTTATTGTATTTATATTTTTTAACCTTATTAATCAATTAGTTCACCATGAACCTGGGGACGTAGGAATTCTGAACCCCGTAAACAATCTGCTGTTGTGTTATAATTTTAATTTCCAAATTCTGATATTTGTAACTAATTTAAATTTAGAATATGAATATGTATGCAACTATAGTCAGTAGTTGATAAAATTGGGAAATCAATTAAATTTGAAACAATGATTTTTGGGGCTTCGACCAATCAATGAATTTTTGAGTAAAATTACAAACTTAGTTTCAATTTGAATTTAGTCCTAAATCAGATTTTTAATCAATAATTTTGAGCATTAAGACCTCTTAAGTTGATTAGATTTAACGTTCCTTTGAAATTATTAAAAGTCTTATATTCAAACACCCATTTTTAAATCAAGTTTTGTATTAGAGCAGTTAGATTTCTGGATTAGCTTCAAATTATTTTTGAAAATTTGGCTTCAGTTTTAGTATTGATTTCAGTTTTCAGTGTGTAGAAATTGTTGGACTTGTTAATCTTCTTTTGTAGTGTTTAGTGTGGGAGTTACATGTTGTTTGCAGGAAATAGGGGATCATTGGAAAGTCATCCAAACATAAGCAACTGGATGAGCTTGAAACCATAAAACGCCAACTCTAGGAAGAAAAATCTTTCTTGAGAGCTAATTTTTATTCCTTGGAAGAGGAAATAATTCAGTTAAAATCTGAGCCACAATCCTCTATAAATAAGAAAGAGGAATATGTCAATGAAATGTGTGTATAAAGCCAGAAGTTGATGGTTTTTGTTAAAGAGTTTTAGGAAGAAATACAGAAAAAGGATGCCCTCTTGGAAAAACTGTAATAAGGTGAACACAAGAAGGAAATGCCTTCCAAATCAGATGTAGGTACTATGACAGAATGCACTGTATTTTTTTTAGATTTTAATTCTTCCTCTTTTTTAGCTTCAGATATTCCTTTGGGTCAATTTGAAAAACACACTAAGGGAATTCGGTTTAAACTAATGGTTAAACTGGGATATAACAGAGAAGAACTTGGTAAAAATGAACAAGGTGATGTTAATCCCATATAGGTAGAGCATCAACATCAGTTTGCAGGTTTGAGTTATTCTAATGGGAAAATGGAAATTGGAGAAAGTTCTAAAGCAGCTGAAGGAAGATAAGCTTCCAACAGCCAAGGATCTATGCCTCTAGAAATGCAGGATTCCACCATCAAGAGGAACAATGAAAGGTGTAAGAAAATAGGTAAACGAGGTAATGAAATTTAGCATCCTCCCACTTACACTAAAAATAGCACTAAGGGGAAATTAAATCCTAAAAATTTTAAAAATCTATTTTAGTATGAACAATATAGATTTGGTAGACATAAGTATGCATTTCCTTGCACATTTTGTGAAGGTACTAATCATTCTAGAGCATATTGTTGGAACAGGAAAAATATGATAAAGAAGTTATTGCCTTTTGTTAATGATAAGACATGTGTTAAATACCAATCTCTCCCTGGTAAGGCGAGAAATGGAAAAAACATTACCCCTCTCCAAAATAGACGAATCATTTTCCTAGATAGAGCTCAGGGGATGGGAAAATGAGTAAGACTCCTAGAAAAAGGGAAGTTAAATTTTGTTCCCATTGTAAAAGGAATGGTTATGATGTTAAGATGTGTTGGTATGTTCCTTCAGTGTAACATTGGAAAGTTTGTAAACAGGTTTTATAATGTCAAACCAAAATTTGTTGATCTAACTCATGTAAATTCTCATTTTGGTATTGGGGAAGTAAAACCACCCTAAACAGAGAAATCCAAGTAATTGGATTGGGTAAAACATTCCTCAACCTTATGTTTGCATTGCAGTAACTGGTGATAGTATGCAAACATTTTCAAAGCTATATTTTTGGGGATTTGATCCTATGTTTATATTTAGCTTTGAAATATTTTGGAAGTAGCCATATATAAGATTTGAGTGATAGGTTCATCATACTCATATTCATCTTCTCACATTTTGGTTGTTTATTCCATTTCTAACAATATCATGTATGGATACGAACATCTTTAGAATGTCTATTTTGAAACTTAATAGTTTTATAGTGTTGTCATTTGTTCAAATTTATGGATAGATTTGGGAAAATATGATTTTTGTAACTATTAGATGTGGTTGTAATTAAAGTGTAAATTTATTACACTAACAAACTGGTTTGTAAAGGCACCAGGTGATCATTTTCTAGATTATGGTAGTTCACCAATTTGGGTAAGCATATAGTTTTATATTCTATCGCTTTACAGTTCAGTGTATGGATAGAATATTTACATATTCATGTTGATTCAAATTTTGACTATAGCCATTTTAGGCATTGATGTTTTAATTATTCTAGATAGTGAATATTTGTAGTTGTAATCCACATAATCACAAAGTGTAAGTAAAACACTAGATTTTTTTATAAATGGGTGTTATTATCTGACTTATTATTTGTGATGGCGATACAATATTTTTGGCAGATTCATATGGATTTAGTTGTTGACTATAGCTATTTTTGGGTGTTCAAAGTCTATTTTATTTCAGATAGTGAATACTTGCATTTGTTACAGTTTCAGATGAATAGTGCGCACTAGCCTAATTGTGGGTAGTTCAGATGTCTTGTATATTGATCTATGTTTATGAAATTATAATTTAAGTAATCAGCCATATCACAAGGTGACAAATGAACACTAGCTTTCTGTAATAGAATGGGTGTTTATTATCTGGTCTGTTATTTGTGATGGCTTTATAGTGGGCTATGACAGTTCATAGTAGTGTGTAGAGTTGACAGGATTGTAACAGTTCAATTAAACACTACCTTAATTGGGTGTTATTATCCGATCAGTTATGTGACTAGATAATCAACTATTTTCATTTATTTAACATACAATGTTATTTTGAGTTCTTGTATGTGTTTGTGTAATGAAGGAAGAGATATCATTTATTTATGGGTTGATAAACAACTTTTTGTGGACAAATAGCCTTCTCAGTGGGGAGGAGTGATCAGGTGATCAATTTCAGTGTCAAATGTTCCCTAAAATTTCCTAAAGCATGCCATTCCAATAGATCCTTCAAAGATATTTCTGATGAATGTAAGAATGTGAAAAACATACACTTTAAGCTCAAGATATGTCCAGAAATTTTTTTCATCAAACCCACACATCAACATGTCTTTTGCGTGCCAAAGAAAGAAAAATCAGGTGGAATATGATAGTCATATTGCATATTAATGGTGATAGACATTTACAGACCTTCCCCACCAAACCAGGATGCCAAATTAATGTTTCTCTTCACTTGGCATGGATGAGACTCCAAGAAATGATAAAAAAATCATAAGAATATGCATCCCGCATGAGCTCTGGAGTGAAAATGGTGGAAAAAGCAGATACAGATGCATAACTACCATTGATTTCTATTTTGAGTTTGGATTTTCCACCTAAGAGATTCAATTTTAGAGTTGTCCTGCGGGTTCCTTTCTTCCTTTTACAATTTTTGGAAAAATGTAAAATTTTTGAATTTTTTCTCCGTGCCTCCACCTTTGAGAAATGATCCTGACACGTGTGTTAAGGTGGGTCCAAAAGGAACCGTGGCTGAATTCTGCTATTTCACCTCTTTTTTGTAAAAGGGAAAATTTTCCAAGTTACCCCCCCGAGAGTCCGCATCTTTGGCGTTTACTTGGAAAAATTTTTTACTGATCCTTTGTCGGCATTTCAATCCATTTTGATGTTTTAATCTGAATCGTCATCTTTCGCTCCTTCATCTTTCTCTTCCTCCAGCTGAGACTCTTTGTTCCAAAATTATTGGAACTTTTGAATTATGCCTTGTATTTCATTTTCATCAGGCGCAGTGGAATGATCATTTAAAACTTCACAGGTTTCATGGGTATCACTAGCAATGCCGGGAAGCTTTTTCAATCTTTTGCTGAGCTTTCTCAAGGGCCTCCAAAGAATGTTCAATTCTTACAAACCGATCAATGATCTCAATACCAAATCCATGCGTTGGTTCATGCTGAACAGAATCTTGGACTTGTTTGAAAAGATCATCTGCTGATAGGATACCTGAGTTTCCAACTGACACCCTTTGGAAAAATCTTCAGCAACTCTTCTTCCAGATCACTTTTTCCATCAATCAATTTATATCTTGATTCTCTCAACTTACGACAGGATTCGTTGAGAATCTTTACTCTGAACTTGATGGCTTTGGTCAGTTGGAAATGCTTATCCGTATGTGGGATGATGCCTTCTTCTACCAAGAGATGTGATGGTATTTGCTTTAATACTTGGAGAGCTTCAAAATTCAAATCAAGATGTCCAATTTCTTGAGATAAATAATTGTCCATCTTCTCTCCATCCCTTCTGCATGTCACCCAAATATTGATGAACTTTCACAACGTCTTGAATCACTTCCTTCCCCTGTTGGAGCAGCCATTGGATCCATTCATCGACCACCCTTCCTTTTTTAGCAATCTTCTCAATTGTAGGCACTGATGAGAAATCAAATCTGACAGGGGCAGAATAAGATGTTATGGATTCAAGGGGGTTTTGAGAGTTTAAGCAAAACCTCAGTCAACTTCTCCACTTTTCCTTTAAGCTCATCTATGCTATCTTTTGTTTCTTTCAACTTCTAGCACAACACGTTTGTGGCATCCCATGAATTTTGTTGTGCCCCTTCTGCTGTCACTCTTCCTAGAGCCACCCTGGTTATCTGATAATCAAAGACTGTTATGTCCTCTTTAGTTTTGTCAGTCGAGGGAGTGGTGATCTTTGCAAACTTATCCCCTGAAGCGTCCACCAAAACCCTTGAAACTGTTTTAGGTTTCTTTGCTGATTTAGCAGTAGAAGCCTTGAGTGAGCTGAAATCAAAGGTTGCTATGCGTACAATCACCTTCCTCTTCCTCGGAGTTTTCTCAAGTAGCCATTGTGGCGTATCAGAGGAAGTTTCCAATGTTGTAGAAGATGGTATCATACTCTCAAGGGGAGAAGATTCTACTAGTGAAGGGGGAATAGTTACCAATGTGGTAGTAGATCCGATAAAAAGAGGCACAGGAGGGGGCATGTTGGTGATCACTTGGGTCCCAGTAGAGAGGGGTGAAAGTCTAGATAAAATACCTGGCCATGATTGAAGAAGTTGATGGAGAATGAGGAGGTAGGAGTGGTTGTGAAGGGGGAGGTACAGATTCAGACTCCAAAGCCTGGGACGTAAGAGATAAAGGTCCCTTCAGTTGGGAAATCAACAAATGATGAAACCAGAGGCTAGCTTCCTTCTTCTTCCTAAGTAATTTCTCCTATTTCTGGTGGTGTTGGTGATTCTGGAACATCCACCGTTTCAACTGGAGAAAAAATTTAAGAGATTTCTCTTTCTTTCCTCTTTTTGACAAACTTGACCTTTATAGGCCCCTTAGAAGGTTTTTTGTCCTTTTCCTTTTTGGAGGACCCCGCCTCTGAAGCAACCAACTTTGAAAACTTATCATCTTTAAAACTCATTCCCCAAGAGGAGATCCATGCTTTGGTGCATGCAAGAATCAGAGCCGACCTATCTATAATGGAGGCTTTTTCACTGATTGACAAATCAATAGGTGGGAAAACATATTGATCTTCATTTAGTCCATCATAGGAAAGATCTAGAACACTTTCATTGTCACTAGTACCTTCTGGTAAATCACAAATCTCAAGTGTTTGAATCTCAGCAAGTGTCAATCTACTATGATCCTTTCTACAAACAACAACCTCATCACGTAGATCAATCCAGATGTCTTCTATGCTTGGTCTGTGCAGGTGCATGGTTCCATACGCCTTGAGGACTCCTCAAATGTCCAAACCCGTTTCGGGGCTTCATATGCTTCTTCAACTTGTCCTGAAGCTCATGGAGAACATTTTTAGCTTTCACCACTGTCGAATAAGTGTATCTCCCAATAGAAATTGGGAAAGATACAACATCCTTATGTTTACTTCGTTGGAACTTATGGAAATCCAACAGCTTCCTAACCAATTCCATCAATATCAGTTTATTCCCCTAGATATCGGGGCAGACGGAAAGGATCCCCCGAGTACATGACTGCCTGAAGATATGTGAACTTCTTGAATTGCAAGAAGACACAACCCCATTTAGACACTTCAGCCCAGGCCTCGTCTAAGACTCTTGTCTTCCTCAATTTAGAGTTTAACCTGCAGATGTTTTCATAAAAGAAGGCATCATTTACCCTCCTGAATTGGTCCTGAGACCCTTTTCTTGTCATTTTGAGGGAAGTACTGATAAACCTGGTTCACCGTCCTTTTTTCCCTTGATATCCAACCTGGGATAGTTCCTCATCCCGGCCGCTGCATAGGTGACATATGAAGACATATAAAACTTCCCTATGGATAAGACCGTTGTCATTTGGGAATCTATCTCATTACTAATGAGAGTGCCCCAATCAATCCCTCGCTGATTCTTCTTGATGGTGATCATGAATTGATACATCCACCCTTGGAAAACATTTGATTCGGGTAAACCAAAAATCTGACTCAACAGAGTGATGATGTCATTGATTTCCTGAATGAAATCACTCTTGGGGATAAGTCTTGGGAATCTGGATACAACCGGTTTGGCTTTGATCAAGAACATCTTATTTACATGCTTGATACAATCTTCCTGATCGTTATCCCAAGATTTCTGAGCTGACTTGATATCTAACTCTCCATATTCTTCAAAATTGTGTAGTTTAAGGAGGTCATCAAAGTAACCTTCGTCCAATTTGATCATAACTTCTCCTGCCTGATTTCTCATAGAACGAGAAGCAGAGTCATAACTAGAAGCACAGGCTAAAATGAATTCAGGGCACTGAGCGGACATGGGAAAACCCGCTGCAAGAGGTAAACTGCTATAAGCTATCGATTTCATCCATGGAGTTTGGGAGGAACTCCTTACCCTACTCCAGAAATCCTCAATATCTATATTTCTGAGCTCTATATCTCGGATTTCATAATTGCAATCGATATATGATGGAGACTCCATCTTTTTGAACTTGTATTTCATCCTTCCTGACTTTTCAGTCTTTTCTTGCGATGGACCAAGGTCCTACATGAAGGATTTCGAAGGAAGAGAGTTTCAGAGATTAGGAGATGTTGCACACTGTGAAAATCCCGAGCTACTGGAGATGCCAGAAGGATGGAAGAGTCTGACACACTGAGGAGGATTTCAGGGAATCGACAAAACCCAATGTGCTGAGGATTTCGGAGACTTTGGAAAGCCTGACACTTTGAAGATGTCAGAAATTTTGGAAATCCCGGCACTTTGAAGATGTCGGAGACTTGAGAAAACCTGACACATTGAGGAGGATGTCAGAGAATCCAGAAAACCTGATACACTGATGTCAGAGACTTGAGAAAACCCGACACACTGAGGAGGATGTCAGGGAATCCAGAAAACCTGGTGCACTCTGAATATGTCAGAAACTTGAGAAAGCCCCACACTTTGAAGATATCGGAACTTGAGAAAGCCCAGACATGCCTAA
>JAHRHJ020000429.1:0-73494 GCA_019776745.2 Taxus chinensis | reverse complement strand
AAATGGGGACTACCTATATCAGAAAGATCTTTATCTACCATTGAAAGGGAAAGCTTTGAAGCCGTCAACTATGAAATATGAAGAATGAGATGATCTTGATCAGAAGGCATTGGGAACAATATGGTTGTGCCTGACAGCTACGATAGCTTTCAATATTTCTAAGGAAAAGAAAATAGTAGATCTAATGGAAAATTTGGGTAAATTGTATGAAAAACCCTCAGCCTCCAATAAGGTATTTCTCATAAAAAAAATTGTTTAACAGGAAGATGTCATAAGGTGATTTAGTAAATGATCATATGAATGAATTTAACACAGTTACTAATCAATTAAGATCTGTAGGAGTAAGTTGTGATGATGAAGTTATGGCTCTTTTAATTTTGTGCTCATTACCTGAAAGTTGGAATACTTTGGTTATGGTTCTGAGTAATTATGTTTCTGGTTCAAACACTTTAAAGTTTGATGATGTTATTGGTGTGATTCTTAGTGAAGAGATGAGAAGAAAAAGCATAGGTGAATCATCTGGTAATTCTTTGAGTGTAGAGAACAGGGGAAGATAGAAGGGAAAAAAAAATTCTAGACACTGTGGAAGATCTAAGAAGGGTAGATCTAAATCTAGAAGTAGGATGGTTTGTTGGAATTGTGGAAAAGCATGACATGCAAAGAAATATTGTTGATCTTTAAAATCAGGGAAAGATCAACAAGAGGGGAACAAAGAGTAAAACATAGCAGGTGATGTGTTACAAGATGATCTTATTTTTTCTTTGGATAGTAAATTAGAATCTTGGGTTTTAGATTCTGGTGCTTCATTTCATACAACTTCTCATAGACAATTTTCAAGATTATGTTCAAGGGAATTTTGGGCATGTATATCTTGGTGATGATGAGCCATGTAACATTGTTGGAAAAGGTAGTGTTCATGTTAAATTCTAAAATGGTAAGACTTTGGTGTTGAAGAATGTAAGGCATGTTCCTATCCTGAGGAGGAATCTAATTTCTACAGGGAAATTAGGAGATGAGGATTGTATGGTTATATTTATAGAAGATTTTTGGAAAGTTACTAAGGGTTCTCTTGTGGTAGCAAGAGGTAAGAAATTAAGTACTTTGTATTTATCCACTGTTACTACTGATCCATCTTCTATTTTAGCTACTACATGTATAGACACAAATATCTGGCATCACAGAATTGGCCATATGAGTGAGAAGGGGATGAAGATTTTATATTCATAAGGAAAGTTTTCATATTTGAAAAACATAGACCTAGACTTTTGTGAGCATTGTGTGTATGGGAAACAAAAGAGTGTGAGATTTCTCAAGGTCGGATCAACCAAGAAGGGGCACAAGTTAGAGCTTATTCATACTGATGTGTAGGGGTCAGCTTAGATATCTTCTCTTGATGGTTCATGGTATTATGCTACTTTTATTGATGTTGCTACTAGGAAGGTTTGTGTTTACTGTATAAAGAAGAAAAATACTTTCAAGAAGTGGAAATCTTTGGTTGAGAATGAAATAGGTTTGAATTTGAAGTGTCTCAAATCAGATAATGGTGGAAAGTACTACAACAATGAATTTAATAATTATTTTTCACATAATGGAATCCGTAGGGTGAAGACAGTTCCTAGAACACCACAACATAATGGTGTTTCATAAAGAATGAACATGACTATCATAGAGCATGTAAAGAGCATGATAATGCATGCTGGATTGCCCTTACAGATTTGAGAGGATGTTGTATCTTTTTACTTCATAAACAGATGACCTTCAAGTGCTTTAGAAGGTGGAGTACTAGAGGAGGCTTGGACCAGTAAGGAGGTAAACTATTTTTTTCTGAAATTTTTTGGTTGTGAAACATTTGTCCACATAGATAAAGAGAATAGGTACCAAGCTAGAAACTAAATCAAAGAAATGTACTTTCATTGGGTATGAAACTGATGATTTTGGACTCCAATTGTGGATTTTGGATGAGAAGAAAATCATTAGGAGTAGGGATGTTATTTTCAATGAAAGGGTTATGTACAGGGAATAACTACATGATAAGAAGCTAGAAAAGTATGAGTATGTAGCACTTGATGAGATAAAAGATAGAGAAGTGCTCAAAGGCCTCTAAAATCAACAAGTTAACATTAGTCTTGGCATAGTCGGTGTTGATTCTGTAGATCAAAATCAACAAGAACAACAAGAGCCTCAAACTCTAGAAAATCTTGTGAGACATTTTACTAGGGTAAGTAGAACTCCTGTAAGATTATCTTCATATGAGATTTACTATTGTTTATTGACTGATGGTAGAAAATGAGAAAGTTTTGAAGAAACAATGTAGGTAGAAACATGGAAAAAGTGGGAGCATGGCATGGACGAGGAGATGGACTCCTTAGAACACAACCAAACTTGGGATTTGGTTCAGTTGCCTGCAGGAAAGAGAACATTGCAGAATAAGTTGGTTTATAGTTTGAAGGAAGAAAAAGGTGGCAAAAAGAGGTAAAAGGAAAGACTTCTTGTGAAGGGATTTGCACATGAAAAAGGTATAGACTTTGATGAAATTTTCTCTCCTGTTGTTAAAATGACTTTCATTAGAACTGTTTTAAGTTTGGTAGTTGTGGAATATTTGCATCTTGAACAATTAGATGTAAACACTGTTTTCTTCAAGGTGATTTGAAGGAATAAATTTATATGGAGCAGCCACAAAGATATGAAGCCAGGGGGAAGGAGAAATTAGTGTGTAGATTGAAGAAGAGCTTGTATAGCCTTAAGCAAGCTCCAAGACAGTGGTATTTGATATTTGACAGGTTCGTGATAGAACAAGGTTACTATAGATGTCATTCTGATCATTGTGTTTATTTTAAGAGACTAGATAATAGCACCTATATTATCTTGTTGTTTTATGTGAATGACATACTTGTGGCAGGGTCAAATATGAAAGATATAAATGAGCTAAAGAGACAGTTAGCCAATACATTTGCTATGAAGGATTAACGTGCAACAAAGAAAATTCTTGGCATGAGAATCAATAGGGACCATTGGGGTTCACTTAGTAAAACTATGGTATAACACGTTTGTTCGAAGGGTATTAAAGAATACCCTTAATTCTATTTTTTACCTCTAATTATTCAATTGATAATACCCCCTCTTGTTATATTATTATAATGAAAATACCCCCTATTTTTTCCACATACCTTACTTACCCATTTTTTCTTGAAAATTTTATATACCCCTTTTTATTTCTACCCTAATTTATTAAACAAAAAATATATCATATTTCTCATTCATTTTTTTAAATATGCATTTTCTCTCGAAAGATAGTTTGAAGCCATTTAAGACCTATTATCAATTACGTTATAAATGTTAAGCTTTAATCATTTATCAATAGTTCTTCAAACAATTAAGATGGTGAAATAATATCACTTGTGTTTTAAAGCGTACTCAATCCTAGTTTTCTACCATCTTATTATTTCTTGGTTAAGAATCTCTTAATTGATATTTCTTTATTCAAAAAGAGATTATAATTTAACTTTATGACCACACTTCTTAAATTGTAATTTTTTTTTCGTATTTAGTACTAAAAACTAGGGTTTAAATGTTTTAGTTTTATATTAAAACTAAACCTCCCTTTCCTTTGGCTCACCTCTCTAACCTACCACCAATACCCAATTCAAAATATTAATAAATTAAACCCTTTCACCCCCTCATGTCTATCGGTATATTGAACTTACTTTTACTAATTTTAATTACCTCAATATGAACTCACGTCCTAGGATATTGCCTAGTTAATGAACCCCCATGATAAAGAAAGAAAGAGTAGAATATTGAATGTTTTTCAAGAAAAGTATGTGAACAAGGTGTTGAACAAGATTAGGATGCAGGATGCAAAACCTCTAAGTACATCGTTGGTAGGGCACTTCAAGTTGAGTAAAGAGCAATGTCCTAAAACACATGAAGATATTGAATAAATATCCAGATTTCCATATGGTTCAACAATTAGAAGTTTGATGTATGTTATGGTATGCACAAGACTAGAAATTTCCCATGTAGTGGGAGTTTTCAGCAGATACATGAGTAATCTAAAAAAGGAGCACGAGAATGCAGTTCATTAGATTCTCATATACTTGAGAGGAACCAGTAGTAGACAGTTGTGCTATGGAGGGTCAGAGGTTTCCTTACATGGATATGTTGATGTAGACATGGCTAGAGATTTGAATGGTAGGAGGAGCACCACGGGTTATGTATTCACTATTGGTGGCACGACAATTAGTTGGATTTATAAACTGTAAAAGATTGTTGCCTTGCCTACTACAGAGGCAGAGTATGTTGTTGCCACAGAAACAAGCAAGGAGATGATATGGATGCATCAGTTCATGGAAGAGTTGGGAAAGAAGTAGGAGGATTAAAGGTTATTCAGTGATAGTCAGAGTGTAATTCATCTTGCAAAGAACTCAACATTCCGTTCGAGAACCAAACATATACAACTCAGGTATAACTTTATTAGATCATTTTTTGAGGATGGACAACTAAAGTTAGAGAAGATCCATACAAGTCATAATCCTGTCCTGATATATTGACAAAATTGGTGAGAAAAGAGAAGCTGGAAGGTTGTTCAACTTCGGTAGGTCTTCAAAATTGATCTTGAAGAAGAGAAACAAGTCAAAGAAGAGTCCGAGGGTGAGTAAATATAACAGTGGGTTGTAGCAGTCAGTCTCCAAGTGGGAGATTGTTGAAGTTGTGGAGCCTGATTGCAAGTAAAAGTGGGAGTTTGGTTTTCTTTGTTCTATTTTTGGGGAGGAAATCATGGCCATGGATAAAAATAGCATTATCTTTTTAATAGATTGGAGTTGTTATTAATAGACTAGAGGTGTTTTTTATAAGCATGTGATATTTAGGTTGCTTGTGGTTAAAGCAAACTTTTATAAGCATGTGACAATTACGTTGTTTGTGGTTGAAGAAAATTTTTACAAATAGGTGCACAAGCCATATATATGTGCATGGATTTTCCTCTTTGAAGTATGAAAACAGAGAGAATTGCATTGTATTCCTCGGGACTGATTAAAGAAGAAGTTTGGCTTGTTTCTGGTGGATCTCAAGACACATCCTTTGACATGCACATTGTCACTACCCTTGGATGCCATGAAGAGTCTCCTCCACCACTACATGCAAATATGTAGTTTAGATTGTTAGTACTAAGAAGATGTTTTTTTTGTGTGTAAAACAATAGTTATGTAAATACTTATATGAAACAATATCTATGTAAGTTCTTGGGTGGTGAATATGTCTACACATAGTTTTCCTTGTGAATTAAAAGTTTTTCAAATTCTCACCAGGACCCTAACGATATGTGTCAAAATTTATTGTTACTACGTGACAAAATTTATTGTTAGTATATTGTATTTTTTTGTTGAGGTATTCTCTATTTTCATTACATTTATTGTTTTTTTCGGTATTAGTTAAAATATTTTGTTATCATAACAAGTCATGTAATTGTAGTAATCCAAAAAATTACTAAACTCTTAAAAATTAAGGGTTTTTTAGGTTGTTCATTATTAACACATATTAAATACTCAACAACCATTGTGTTAGATAAGACACGTGCTTGTATCAATTATTAATAATTGAGTTTATAACAACAAATTAAAAATTCATTTTAAACTAAATATTAATGTGGACATGAGGAAAGGAATGGTCAACTACAACAAGAATCAACAAAAATTTTAGTGGTGACTTTTCGTAAACTCGTGAATATTAGGGATTTTGGAAATTGGAAATGGTGAATTTTTAGGAGTTGGTTGTCTCCTAGTTCGCCTAAAATTTTCACTGGCAAGTCATTTGTATGGGTTAGCTTGCCTACTATTTATATGTAAAAATTAACTTATGCATCTATTTTGCCAAAGTTTCTAAACAAAATGTGCAAATATTCGCCGAGGTATAATACATATCCTGTAGGGTTGTAAGGGGGGATAATCATTTAATACAAACGTCCAACAAAGAGCGGTTGTACTTCTAAATTTAGTTGGACATTCATCCATTGTCTTTCATCCAACCTAGGTTAGACGGTAGACAATGGACGGCCATCCAACCTAGCATGTATCTATGTCAATTCTCTGCCATCCAAGCCAACCATTTAGACAATGAACGGTCGTATAACCTAGGTTAAACTGTTGTCATTGAACGGAAGACAATGGATGACTATCCAACCTGGGTTGTACGGTCATCCATTTTCTGTCGTCCAAACAATGGACAACCATTCAACCCAAGTTGGATGGTCGTCCATTATCTTCCATCCAACCCAAGTTGGACAGATGGGTTGGATGACATACAATGGATGACTATCCAACCAGGGAAGGACGATAGATGTTGACGGTCATTATCTTTATTGTAGGTTCTCCTTTTGTGAATGGATCTTCTATTCCCAGCATATTTATGGCAAGTTGCTATTCTAACACACAGGTACTTTGAATATATATATATATATATATATATATATATATATATATATATCTGTGTGTGTGTGTGGAGATGATTTTGTTGTTCTGCTTTATTTTCAAATGTATCAAATCTCTTTTATTTTGATTATAGGATAAATGTTGCATATTTATATGGAAGAGATGGTTGTCTAATGCTACCTGGGAGAGACGGTCATCCAACATAGTTTTTCTGTCATCTGTTTAACACCCTTCCAACTATGTGAAATATAAGAAAAGTGTGCCCTACCAAATCACATTTGTTACAAAATGTTTTTTCATAAATTTGCCATTGATTCGAAAGTCGATTTTAGAGATTTGCCACCCATTCTAAACTAATTTTCTGGAGGGGGGGCCTTAATATGAACCCTAATGAGAATAAAATAGAATGGAAATGTTTACAGGGAAATAAATACATGAGGTGTTAGAACTTATTATTGACATGTTATTATACTTACCCAAAAATATTAGATGTGTTCTATTATTAAAACTCATGCATATGGTTGAGTGAGTATTAGAATAATTATATTTAAGTTTATTATAAGATGAATAAGCGGTGGTAATAATTAAGTAATTTTATTTGTCTAGTTTTTAATATTGTATACTCATACATTCATTTATTATCAATGAACCATTTTTTATTTTATGTGTTTTTATTTTCATCATTTGTGCTTCTAAAATTTGTAATTTTATGAAAAATTATGAAATATTTTAATTTTTAAATAAAATTAAAATATTAGTGGTTGTGGACTTTAAAGATTCCTTTTTAATTGTTTAAGTGTTCATGTGTTTAGATAACCTGACAAAATCATGTTGATTATGTTTGCACATTAATATATTATCTTGAGGATTATGTGTTTACGTGATCTTCAAGAGATGGTGGAGGAGGAATTTGATCTTATTGGGTATTTCAACTAGGTTGACCATCTCCCCTAGCTTCACCTATCGCGACTCCTTTGAAGTTACGCAATTCATGATCTCCTCCTACCACACATGAGTTCTTGAACTATAAATATAATCAAAGCATCAAATTTTGATGCCTTTTGGAAATGAATTTATTGTTTTCGTACAAAAGTTTAAGATTGATTTG
Organism: Taxus chinensis; assembly: GCA_019776745.2. NCBI lineage: Eukaryota > Viridiplantae > Streptophyta > Pinopsida > Cupressales > Taxaceae > Taxus > Taxus chinensis. The sequence continues at coordinate 65,961 of JAHRHJ020000429.1, read as the reverse complement.
TAATTGTTTAAGTGTAAATATTGTTTAGATATTCTGAATACTCCTATCTAGACAATCTCACAATTACTATTTATAATTATACATGTCAATGTATTATCTTGAGGATTATGTGTTTATATGGTCTTCAAGAGATGTTGGAGGAGGTATTTCAGCTTATATAGAATTTTAACTAGGTATCCCATCTCCCATGGCTTCACTTGTTGAAACCCCCTTTGAATCTACTTGTATCATCCACACCTCATACCACCCATGAAAGGATTGGAATAAGTGCAATTGAAGGTTCAAATTCTCAAGCCTTTTTCCAACAAATTTGTTGGTATTTAATGTCAAATTCCCTTTAAATTTTTTGCTTTTCTCTTCGCTAGATTTGGAAAAATAATGCGAGCTTAAAGATGGGTCCCACCGCCTACGTAGTTCTCATGTAACAAAGAGGTTTAGAAGATATAGTCCATTTCTCCCTAGGTCAATAACATTTACCATATATATCCTTCACTGTAGATGCAGTCGGTACATTTTCCATTTTCCATTTTCTCGTCCAAGAAATGTCCTAGTATAATCCCCACATAGATGCAAGAAAGAGAAGAATCATGAAATAAATATATTTCTATAAATATTTCTTTTACATCTACTTATTCTTTTGTCTCACACAAAAAATCATACATAACTGAAGGTTTAAGTCCATAGAAAAACCACTCTACCGGAGACACAAGAACAAGGAAGTGAGGTAAGCCCAAAAACAAGAAAATAATAAGAGTATTGTTAGATTTCCTATTCAAAACTTTAGGATTAAAGTGTTGGTAGAAATAAAATAGGTGAAAGTGTTGGTATTTCAACAAGCGCAGGGACCTAAACATCATTAGTGCATGGAAAATGGTGGAGGACACTCAAAATAAAAATGATGAACCACAAAAGCTAAGAAAAACTAAATTCCATACACTTGGGTAATGTGTGCATGTTGCAGTGAACTATGGTGAACATTTTGATAGGGATGCAAAGTTGGAATTGGTATCAAGAAGGAATCAAGCTTGCTTATTGCACACTAAACTCATTACTGGTAATTGAAGGTATTCTTCATGACTTGGACATCATGAAAATGACAAGTTGTGGACGGGTTTCTTGTTGCATGATAATTTAAGTGATGCTAAGTTGAATGCAGATCTATAGTAATGATCCACCAACTCATACCCTTTGCAAATTTTCTAACATGTTGGAATGTAGTTGGATAATTATATTCATTACTTTTCACATGTCAGAATGTTGTTAGATACTTATTATCATAAGTCACGTGTCTGTTAGAAATTTAACGAAGTAAGTACAAAGCCATGTTAATAATGACACTAATTTGTACCTTAATCTATAATTGCAACATTCATCTTGTTAATACTAATTGAAATTGAAATTGAAATTGAAAGATTTTAATTACGTCCACGAGACTGGAAGGTCTATGGGACCACATAATTGTACCAAACCGCCTTAGACCGTAGTGGGCTTCCTGAACTATTTTAAGAGGTTGCTTCTCTTCCGACTAATCTGAGATAGTACTTACCCCAAGCCCTTTATTTTTTTTCCTCAAATAGCTCTACCATGGGCCTGCTATTTAGGATTCCTTCATATCTAGATTGAATATTCATTAACTTAGGAAAATGGAGGATAAAGTGTGCTTCCATCTCAATTGCCCCTGTATTGCACAATATACAAGTTCTCTCTTCCCACTGCTCTTTGGGTATTGCCCACCTCCCTGTTTCACACCTAAGTTTGTGAGATCTAGTCCTTAGTTGAGCAATGAGGATTTTCTCTTTCCATTTTATTTCGGCCCCTATATAGACTTTTTCACTCATGGTCACAAGTTGGATTGAACTTAATAATATAATGCTGACGCTTCCTACTTATTGTCTTCCGTCACATCATCAATATAAACCTTTCATTTACATAGTTTTTGATGTCTTTGTTAAGATTCGATGCATTCGTTCAAATTGATATCCCATTTTTACATCCATTTGTAGTTCTGCTTCATCCACGTGTTCTTTCGTCTATGTAGCTCTTCGTGCACTACAGCCTTAGGTCATCTGTCTGTTTTCATGTTGCCAACTTTTCTTCAGATATTTTATGAGCTTGGTCATGGCAAGTTTCCTCCAAGGGGAAAGAACTTGTTTCAGCCATGATGATTTCATAGGGAACCGTAGCCTTAATTATGAAATGGTGTGTTATAAGCCTTTTTTGAATTCTTTCAAGTTGTCTTCATTTTGAATTTGCCATTCCACTAGCCCATATCTCGCAGCCATATAATATCACCGGAATGATAAGCATAGCCCAAATAGAACCTTAGTGGTATTCTAGTCCCATAGTTTAGCGTTTCTGCACCTGTTTTGGAGCATGCAAAGAGAGCTCTCCAACTTGCATGGATTCGCTTTATCTTACAAATGTCCCACTTGAGCTTGTTGTGAAAATCGAGGCCTAGATATTTGTACTCTGACATTACTTCTAGAGGTTCACCTTCAAATTGAAATTCGGGCTGTTGGTTTGTCTTCTTCAAAGAGAAAATCAATACTTTTTGTTTTGCCAATGTTTACTTGCATCCCTACTTCTTTATAAAAACTCTCTAAGAGAGTAGGTGGTTCTTGAGGTCTTGGATTATTTCTGCCATTAGAATTAGATCATTGGCGTACAAGTAGGAGTTTCACCACATACTTAGCTAGATGCACCCCATTACCTTCGACCATTTGTTCATCCACTCTTCTAGTTTATCAATGTATATCGCGAATAGAGTTCAAGGATATAGGGCATCCTTATTTGACATGTTGATATCACTCTTGAAACCTTTCGGATAATCCCTTCATGCATTTTTATTCTAGCCTTGAATTGCTCATATAATATGTGAACAATTACCCTATCATGCACTCAAATCCCTAGTTCCTCTATTATACTCCACAATTTACTCCTTAGTACCATGTCAAATGATTTTTTGAAGTCTACAAAGCAACAATAAGCATCTTTTTTTCTTTCCCACGCATTTTCAACTAGATGTCTAAGTGTGACACAATGATCAATGGTTGAGTGTTTGGGTCTAAAACCTGCTTGCCCTTTTTCTCTCTTTCCTGCTCCCTCTGCCCAGCTGCTAATCTGATGCTCTATCATACTCCCAAATAGCTTTGTAAAAAGAGCATTGATCATGATGGTTTGATAATTTTAAGGGTTATTGATGTCTCCACTTTTGAACAAAGGTATGGTTAGGCTGGTTGTCCACTCTTTTGGAAAAACTGTTCCGAATGACCCCATTGAAGATTGTTTTGATTTCAGGAGCTAGAATGTTTGCCCCCCACTTTAGGTGTTCTGTTTGAAGGTTCTCTATGTCACGAGCTTTACCTATTGTGAGCTTTGTGATCCCCTGTGTCATGTCTTCATTTGTGAAAAGGGTGTCATTAACCATGATATTGGGAGGAATCACTTACTCACGTCCCCGTTCATAAAGTTGCTTTGAGTATTCTAACCAGGTTGGTTTGTTGTTATGTTGTTCTCTGTATGCATCTTCTCCTTACGAAGTTCCCTCCAGAACCTCTTTGGTTCATATTTCCATAAATAGATTAGTTCCTTCCTTCTGGATCTAGTATATTCCTCATTTTTCTTCTCAATAGCTGCTCATACATTTTTTGTTTTCCTTTTTTCTACCTGTTGACTTCTTTATAAATTTTCGTGTTGCTTTACGCTCTTCATCATACCATGGGTTTGTTGGGAAGCTATTTGTTGCCTTATTTTTAGACTTTTCTCTTGTGCACTTGTTTAAGGCTTCTTGGATAATGTGCATTAGCCACGCACTCCTCGTGTAATCTATAACGTGTTCTTTCTAATTTTCTCTTTCTTGAAGCTTGTCTTGAAGTGTTTCCCTAAACATTTGTTGTTTTTTCTTAGTCGGAAGAATGCTTCCTTGAAATTGAGGTGTACTTTGGCTAGACACGACCTGATTTTCATTGTGCTGGTCCACTATACATTGAATTTTCATAAAGATTGGTATGTGATCTAATTTAAGCTCCACTGGAAACTCTTCTACTTCTAGTTCTTTTATTCTGGATATATAGTTTTGTGAGTAAATGACATAGTCAATTACACTCCTCCCATTTTGAGTTTTCTAGGTGTATTTTCCTGATCCTGTCTATTTTCTGATACCGTTGCATATAATTAGATTTTGTATGTTACACATGCCTAATAGCTCCTCTCTGTACTGTGTAATGCCTCCATACTCATCTTTGAAAACTCTTCGCCATTGCTGATTTTCCTCTTCCGTCTCCCCAAAGAGGATTGAAATCTAGATCATCATTCCTTCCAATAATGTTTTCTTGTATGTTTGTTGTCCTTGCATTGAAATCACATATTAGCACAATTTCCCCGCTCTGACTATATTCTGAGATGTCTTTTTTTAAGGAGTATGTATCTTCTCAATCTAGATCATGCTTCCTATAGAAGGCGGAGTTCTTAGGTGCAAAGTAATGATAGGTGGTTTGAAGGATGACTTGATGTTGTTGGGGCATGACCAACTAGAGGGAACACCTGCATAATAATAATTATTCTTTCAAATTTTCGATTCTTGCTATTATTGTTTTGGTCAAGCTTAAATGTTGGTCCTTGTTAATACGAGTAATAAAGTATTATTAAGTTGTAATAATAATAGTAATAAAAATAATAGTAATATTATTATTTTGATTAGTGATTTTATTGTTTGGATTGGTCACCTTGGTCCGCGCAAAGAAGATGGTCTCTTGTTGTGACGTCGTGGTCGGTCCTTGTCCTGCGTTCGGTTTCGAACTCCTACCACTAGTTCTACCTTGGCCAATCGAGTCTCCTCTCGTATTGTTTTTTTTTTATGTATACCTATTTTAATGAGAATATTTGGATGATTTCACCCACATTGGTAACTTTTGTTGGCGTCCCACCATTTCATGGAAATGTGTTTTGTTTGGATATCTAATCATTGTCTTTTTATTAATTATGGTTTCACCTAATCCTCTCTAAGATGTTGGTGGATCTGCCCATGTTAAACATTAACCTATTGGCTTCTTAAACTATTTTTCCTTGTCAGATCATTCCTGTCATACATTCGGTGGAGTAAGTTCACATTTATTATTGGTCTCCTACTTGTTTCCTTGTGGTTTTAATTTAATCAGGCTTTGTCTGCCTTCTTTTGGATCGCTACCTCCTTTCTTTTTTTTATCCCTTCTTGGCACGTAATTTCAGCCTGAAAATAGTTCTCTAGATGCGTGAAGAGTTATGGTGCGTAGTTCCTTGTAGGCTAGGTCATTTTCATTGTTTATTGGCAATAGCCGCCTCTTTTGTGTAGGCTGGAACACACTTCTAATGCACTATCACTATTTTGTTTGGATTGATGTTTTCCTTCATTCGTGGCCGCAGGAACATTACTGCACTACCTGTGCCAATCCTCCTAGCCTGTATAAAAATGGGGAAAAGCTTAGAAATCTACGTGGCACCTCACTGAACCTAGGTGATGTTACAATGTTGACCAAATGAAAGAACGAGATAGCTTCACATGGAGTACCTACATGTGAAACGATGAATACTATCAGAAGGTACCTATGTGTGCACAGGTATCCCTACATTGACTCTTGTTTATCCTACGTTGTTGGCTCCTACCATAATGTTTTTCCTGATAATAGCATTGATGCAACAAAAAAAGTTGATTTATCCTTTCCTAGTTCTAAGGGAGAACAGCCAGTCGAGGTTACACTAAAAATGGTCAAGGAAACTATTTTGATTGAAAAATCCATTCTCGTAGATACGGGAGCATTTGCACTGGACAAGTCGTGCTCCTTACACAATTCTTGTGTGTTGCCGGGAAATTTGAGTATATCCCTATTTTGCGCAAGTTAGAGGCAAGGGCTACACAGGATCTCACAGTAGTGCCGGATTTTCTAACTATCAACCCTAACTTTCTCAGCTAGGGGGAAAGCCGGATGGAAATGGTCAAAATGATCTCCTATGGAGGATTTTTATTAGGACCAACTTTCAACTTCAAAATATAGTGTGCTCTATTTTTCCTGTTCTCTATTTTTGACATTCTGAGAAGGACTTAGATTTTGCTGGCATGTTTAAATGTACTGATGTAGTGGAGAGTGCCCTGATAGATCAACCTACAACTTGTGGAAGCATAATAAGGGCATAAAAATTTTAAACAAAAAAAAACAACTTCTGAGAGAAATGTCGGTTTGTGATCTACAACAGTTGTAGGTTATCAATGAAATGGGTTTGTTGAAAACACTTTAGATTCTTTCGAGAACCGTAACTAGAAGATCCAAAGCCAATTTGCATAAACTTTGCTAGCATCTCCCGTCCTATGCCTAATGCGAGTTGTGGAACACATTATGGACATCCTTCAAAGTATAAAGAGTAGAGGAATGGTTTCAAATCTGTAGTTACAAATTTTACGATAGAGGTGTATGCAAAATGGTGGAGCTGTGGATGCTCGTTAACTGGTTGTCGAAGTGCCAAGAGAGATGTTGAACCAAATCTTACGAGTTTGACCGAATCCGTTCCTCCCATGTATGGTTAACCTTCCCTTACCTCTTTCATAACTCTCGTATTTTTGTTTTTGTTTATAACTTAATATAATTTTAAAATATTAGGATTATAATATAGTTAAATATTTATTTCAACTCATTATAAAAAGAATGAAATGTTGTGTCGTAACTCACGAAGTCAAAATAACTTGTTGCATTAAACCATGAACTTCCACCCTCATTCTGAGGTGATTTAGAAAACTTCTTACCCAACTAGATCACTTCAATATTGGTTTATCGACAAGATGAAATTGACTTCCCAGTAATAATGTTGACCTTCTCCCTATTTAAATAGTTAATTTTTACATTTTTTAGAGACTCATTAAGTACCCTTCGTAACTCTAAAAATGAGATGTTAAGCTTCATTCGTGTACCTTGTTATGTGAGGAGTCACCTTGACCTCTGGATTGATCCTGAATAAACATACGTGATCTTTTTGACGCACGCTCTTATAGGAGCCTTGTTACATTGTTTTACAGTAGTAGAAAGTTGTTAAATCTAGAAAGTTGGCTTTCGTTTTGAACCACCATTTGAACCCTAGATAGAGAAATTACTTTTTACCTTCGCAAACCTCTAGTGTTCTTACTAGACAATTACATGGAACCTTCAGTTTAGGGAAAAACACTTTTCTAGATATTTTGACGACGACATTTTTTAGGCCTCTTATCACAGTTTCACAAGGTCAAACTAGACCAACTAGGATTGATGGTTTTAGAAAACTTGTCTTGTCGTTCAAAGACTGGTTTTCCAATTCTAATTTTTGTTGACGCTGTTGAATTCTCCTTATATATGGAAATTTGTAGGAAGTTCCTCGTAGCGCGCTCATTTATCAAACGTCAATTTTGGACATGATTTTTTGAGCCCTTGAGCTAATTTTTGTTCATTTACAAATGGGTCAACTACGACCAGTAGCCCCAGAAAACTAGCCACCAAACACAAACCATTCACTTTTTCCCAATTCTGTCAGTCGCTTTGAACTCTTGGTATATCTGGGGACACATAAAAATTTAATCGTGGTGTGTGTTCTCATTGGAAGATAACTTTTGGAAGCAGTTTCTTAGCCTCCGAGCCCATTTTGAACATTTTTGTAGCTATTAAGAAAATGTAAAAATAGAAAGTTGTGGGACCCTCGTTGGGTGGCCAAACCCCCGTAGATACTTTTGACATGTGTAAATAACTATTTAAAACACTATAGTGTAACTTGTTGTGTGAATTAGAACTTTTGACAAAATGGTGTTTTCTCTCTCTTCCCTTCTCTTTCTCTCTCCTGGGTTACAAAATGAAGTGAAATGAAATGCATTGAATACATGTCTCTAAACCCTTTTCTTTCATTTACAAATTGTAATTATTATCATATGTAAATGGGAAAACTGAAAAATGATAATTATGTTAGATTAGGGTGGATGCCATGCCAGCGATTTATCACTGATATCATGCTCATGTGGTTTTTGTAGGATGAAAGAATGATGACGTAAAGGCATTGTGTAATGCATTAATTATCATTGTAATTTATATAGTTCATTGTTAAATGAATAAATGTATAATGTAGTCTCATGTTACAGAAGGTTATATTTGATAATTTGTTGATATGTATGATGATGCTAGTTTTAAGGACATCTACGAAATGTGCATTTAATCATAGGTTCATTTTGATTCATAGTACACATGGTAAAAAGGTTTGAGATTTATATAAGATAAATGAAATTGCAGTAATATCTTGTAGTACATACTCAATGTTCAATAAATGATTAATGAGTCATCTTGTGCATTCATACTTTGTAAATGTATTAAAGAGAATTAAATTGAAATACTCTATCCTTGTTCAATATTGGGACATAACTTGTTTTTCATGTGCAATACTCCTTACCGTAGAAGAAATTGAAAACTGTATGGTGAACTTAATCTTTGCACTCGATGGAACATCCTAATTTAGGCAAATCAGAGCTCAAGAATGGGCTTATCGTCTTAGTCAGTATGTTTAGTGACATTATCATAAACCCGTCTGATAGGAGTGACATAGTCAAAATTTTCTTGGAGTGTGTAGAGCTAACTCCTCCTTCATATCCTAGCGGACTACCTTGTCATCTGAAGATAGATTTAAAAATTAAGGTTTCTTCATCGAGTTAAAAACCTTTTGGATCCAGACATCATAGATGGAGGTTGTGACTTAGTTGTTCTAGGTCTTAAACTCTTGTTAATGAACTCCTTAGTTCCATGTAGCTAAATGTGTTACCTTGGTATCTCTCAACATAACACCTTGGTCCTTTCGTGAAGGTGGTTTAGCATAAATATGTCCTCTCGCTTAAAAATCTTATTTAGTTGAGGGGTAGACCCTTAGGTGAAGTTGGAACTAATCTAAACCTCAGTTGATTTGGATGTTAATTTAGGGTTCGTGTGTAGCTTCAAGTCTTCTAATCATATATGTCTTCAAGAGGTTGGATAAAAACTTTGTAACTCCTTTTATAATAAAATGCTAATAATAAGGCCATAACGTGATGTAGAAAATAAAGCATATAAAAGTAAAAACGGGATTTGAGGTTCGAAATAATGCCACTCTTGGAGACCTTATATCTCGATTTAAAAATATTCTTTTGTTTCAAAGAATATGAAGTTCCTTGGTGTGTTCAACCTTCAAGAAAACAAAATACATATATAAAACAAAATGAAATTTCACAAGTCATTGAATTAGAATAACTATGGTAGGGAAATAGCTATACCGTGATCGAGGAATGTTTTCGGTAAAAAGCTATCTTGTATTTAAAACTCCGTTAAATCCCAATATCGCTATATGGACACCAAGTCTCATTCACTTGAGTTGTAAAAAAAAAATTAGACATTGAATATATGTTGGAGAAGAATATTTTAACAGAATAACAAGATAATTAAGTATTTTATATGCATTTGAATTATGCTAAATAAGTATGCAAGTTATGGAAACTTTTGTAAAGAATAAGAAACCAACTTAAAAGGGGTGAATGATAATATTAACCATGAATATACTTAAGAATCATGGAGGTGGACAATCGGGAAAATTATCCTTGCACCGAGTAATAATGTTCTTGCCTGAATGGTTAATCGTAACTAAAATACAAATAAAGATAAAAGATGTGTTGTAGGTTTTCCATTCCTTGAGTCTATGTTTCTATGGTTGGGTTCATTGCATCAATCAACCATTCATTGGGAAAAGTGTAACCAACAATATTGATACCCTGCCTATGATGTTTTCATGTATTTACCTTAGCTCATGTTCACCTAGGTACTTTATTTACCTTTATTGTATTTATCCTCACCCACTTATGTGTGTGGATATTTCTTTTATCTTATTTAGATATTAGGAGATATTATCTAGTTGTTAGGTATAGTTCTTTCCTTGATCTATGGTATTGACTAGATCCTTGATCTAGGTGGTATGGATTGACTAGTTCTCTCTCCTAAATCTATGGTCTTGACTAGTTCTTTGATGACTAGTTATTTCCTTGATTTATGGCTTGATCTACGACCTTGACTGGTTCTTAGATTGTTATTCCTTGCCTATTTAAGCAAGGCCCATTCTCAATGTATTGCATTGAGTTCCATAATAATATATGATATTGTTGCTCATTTGTTTGCAAAGGTTTTATGTAAAGTTATTCTGGTGAATTACTTTCATCTTATTGATCGTGGTGTTTGATTAGCATCTGTGTTCTTGGCTTGGTATGATCTGGTTATTGTTCCTTTTATGGTATCATATGATATGTTCGTCATTGCTATCATCAAATTGTATAACCCATGTACATATTTACACATTATACTCATCACATTCATTTATCATTCAATATGATATACTACATATTGTGTACATACCTTCTTGTTGCGACTCACAATATGATGCACCTTAATTTATTGGTCCATACTTGACTGTGAATATGGACATAATTAGATGGACCTTCACCACTCATCATTGACACTGTGTAGCCATATGAACATTTTTTTCCTCCTTCAATAATGTACATGGATATCTTATCTAATTGACATACGCTTTAGGATAAATCATCCCTATTATATAATTTTGTAGTGGTATAATTTTCTTAGGTTACATCACCACTCCCTACTTCTTTGTTGTTTGATATAAACTTAGGGATAAACCTCATCACTCATCCATTCATGTGCTAAGACCATGTGATATGAACTTCCTTTAGGTATAAATCATCACTTATATGTTATGCATTCTGGTCATGATATACACTTTTTCGATATGCACATCTCACATGTTTCTACAAATTATTCTGCCACTACACTAGGTTTTTTTTCTTGATCACAGTGGCATTAATAGTCATGACAACACAGACATACTCAAATTTCCTAATGGCGCACTCTCATTTATGGTTCATTCTTGACTATTGAGGGGGGTAAAACAAATTAACCTAAATTGCATCTTTTCCTACTTGTTGGGGGCACAATAATCCTATGTACTTGTTTTACATTCCATTCCATCCATCCACAACTTTGCATAAATTATGGTTACTTTTACTCTTATTTAATTGAGTGCTTGTTCATGGTCACTTTATTACACATGCTAGTTAGCTTATTTATATGTCATTCCATCTAAGATCCTATCTTGACACATCGATGATACATTATATTTTTGGTAATCTAACAATAGATATAATCTCCTTCAAAACATGGATGTTCACCTTCTATGTGATTGTAACTGATAATTTAATCATATCCACATTCATTCATCACATGTGCTATTGTCATTCTAATAGTTTATACCAACTAGTCCTAGATCTTTAGATTACTATGTTGCAATATGAACACACATACTAGTATCTTCTAACATATTAACGGGTGCTTGCATTTGAACATTTGTTACTGCAAGAAACTTGATTCTATTTGTTTAGCATTGTTTTTCTTTGTTTTCTTATTGTATGAACTATTTACCCTTTTTTGGTGTGCACACTTGTTTTTCCTTTAAGGCCATGATGGCCTTCATATTATGAAATCATGAGATATGCCCCATGTTTGAATACCCTCATTAATGTCGTAATTGTATTTATTGCGTGTTTACACTACTTACTTGGTAGTTTTTACACTTTTTGTGTAGCTTGCACATTGTTTGTGTACTTTAAACTAATTTTGATCTACATGCATGAACTTGGGTTCATGCTGATATTTTTTTGGCTTAGCCATTACTTGTACATATTGGTTTAGTACCTCAAAATTCCCTTAGAGACATGCAAGGAAGATGTTGAGTACATACCGTTATCCTTTTTTGGGGCAAATGCATTCTTTATCAGTGATGTCACATGTGCCCCCAAAAATGGGGAATCATATGGTTTTATAGTCCCTACTTGACACATTTACATTGGATTCTTTAGTGCATGTGATCTAGGGTATTGGATGTTTCATTTGGGTTTATGTATAGCGAGTGAAGGGTTGGGATCAAACAATAGTCTGGGCGAACTCTATACACAGCAGATTTTACATGACATGAAGTCCTTAGCATTTAAGGATGCATGTTATACACTTGGAGGTTATGGGAGTGGGTTCGTGGCTCAGTTATATGTACTACTTTGAGATTTTTTATAGTGGCTTCAATTGATCAACCCAAAAAACTATTGACAATTATAATTCTTGAGATCTTTTAGGACACAACTTGGGAAGTAGTATAGATGGCATTTTAGAGGAAAAAATCATTTCCTTGCCTACACTTCTTCATGGATACAGCATCAATTTGAAGAAAACCATGATTAGTGGACTTGTCAAAAATATCCTTCTAGGGTGATCAATTTATTGCTCGATAGTATTATGGATCAGGATAGACATGTTCCATTTATGTTTTCTAAGTGCCACATGACCAGAAGTACTTGAGGTGATTACAATTCATCTTTTAAAATGTGTTAGTTATCACATACATACATGACAGATTTGACTAATTGATCATTTTCTCCTATCAAGGTATGACCATATGAAAAAAAGTGATATGTCATAAATGTGAAATATGACAAGTTTGAGAAAAAAACATGTCTATTAATTCTCAAGAGTTGAATGACACTTTTCAAAAAGTAAACACTAACTAACCATGTAGGTACATTAAACATACATTGCAACAACTACACGCACATTTATGCCCTAGTGTTCACTCTCATCACTTTGTTTGCACATTTTTCATCTTTAGTTGTCATGATCCTCCATATTTTCTTATCCATTACATGCTATAGTCGACACTAAAATTTTCCTCCAAAATTTCTATTTCATTAATGTATGTATTAGGAATAGGATGTTGTTAAGTGTAATTAGTAGTAGCGTCCGATAGAAGATAACGGCGCCGTCAGTACGGTGCCGCCAATAATGTGGAGTACGGTAACAGTCAAAGTACAATAGGAATGTTGTAAAAAGTAAATATTTGTCGTAAGTGGTCCGGTAATGTTAAAATGTCAAAGTTTGGGTAATTAGAGAAGTAGGGTCTACATGATTAGGAATTAGAAATATTATATTGGTAATAAGGACAAGGAGTGAGGTCATAAATATTTTGTGTATTTTATTTGTAAAAAGTCTAAAAATGTGGAACCCATGTAAAATGATAAGGTTTATCTTATCTTAACAGATAAGCTTACATGTACAGATAAGAGTTAAGGTATGGAATATGATTCGTCAGAGTGGATTTCTTATCCTATCTTAGAGATAGGATGGATAAGCCTGGAAGTTCTATAAATAGAGAGGCCACCCCCCTCATTTAGCATAGAAAGAAGTAGTGAGAAATATTGTAGGAAGTGTGCGAAGGAAGCCATCAGTTAAAGGTGTGTTGAAGAAGCCATCAAGAGGTGTAATTGTAAAGTTTCTCCCATAGTCTTGTTGAAGTATCTCATGGGTGAGATTGTAACAGTTTCATGTTAATATTATAATTTATTTTGATATTTCAGATTTGTCGTCATTCTGTCTTATCATAGTCAATGGTATTCTTGTGTTCGGTTGTTGTTTTGTTTCCAGATTACATCCACCAAACTAAAGGCTGTGCATTAGTAAATAATCATAGCACGAGGAGTTCCCGGTGAAGAATTATCATAGTGCCGGATTGGTGATGACATTTTGGTTCCGTTGCCGGGACCATTCCTCGTTGGTGGATTTTCTGGAGAGATATTCCCACTTAGGCAAAAATTAATTGGAGGGTAACCTTGTTTTTACTGTGCATAGTAGTTACCATGGTAAAGTCATTTTTACCGTGAATAGTAGTTACCATGTTAAAGTCATTTTTGCCATGAATAGTAGTTACCCTGGTAAAGTCCTTTTTGCTGGGAATAGTAATTACCGCAGTAAAGTCACTTTTTACCGTGAATAGTATTTACCGCAGTAACTTCACTTTTTACCGTGAATAGTGTTTACCACAGTAAAGTCAGTTTTTACCGTAGTAAGTCAAGTTTTACCATAGTTTACCGTGGTCATTTCTATTTTACTGTAGAAAGGTGTAAAGTCACTTTCTAGTATAGTGATTCCAATTATTTGTGCACATAAGTCTTGTTAATTGTACTTGTGGGTTGGTATTTCACGGTGGTTACTTTTGAAAATGGGAAAGATTCCTGTTTTTTCAGCTCAATCTAATGAAGATGCTTCTTCTTTCATTCAAGAGTTTAAACGATCTTGTATTTGTAATGGCCTTATAAGAAGGGAACAATGGACTGAATTTTTTCCTACCTTTTTGGATGGTTCAGCACTTAGGTGGTTTGAAACACTAGGTGATAATGTGAAAAATTCATGGGATTTATTAACCGAAAGTTTTCTTGAAGAATTTGGTGAACAACAGAAATATGCAGATCTCATGATCGAGATCACAAAGCTATCCCAAGGAGAGAAGGAGAAGATAAGGGATTATCATGCTCGTGTTCTAGAGCTAAGGAGGAAGCTCGATGCCCAGATCCGGAAGGAAGGACTAGCGGATGGGTTGATGAATGGCGTGGATAATCTCCTCTGTAAGCACTTCATTCTTGGGATGAAGCCGGAGATCAGACAACGAGTGAAGTATGACCGCCCAGCTACCATTGAACAAGCAAAGGAGATTGCAAGAAGGCAAGAAGAAAGCATGGAAGAGGAGCCCAAAGAAATTGTTGCTAAAGTAGAGCCTACACCAGCACCTTTGGTCCTGAATCCACAACCACTCCCGGTGAGCACAAATATTTCTCCTAATACATCTACTGAGTATGAAGATCTGCTCAAAAAGATGGGTCAGTTAACTATTAATCTTCTTCAAGGAAAGGAATTTAGTTCTCAGGGAGGAGATAGAGGTCCAAAGAGAAATATTTCTGAAGTTGTTTGTTATGGTTGTTATAAAAAGGGTCATTATAAGTATAATTGTCCAGATAGAGCTTCTACATCTGGTAAGGGAGATAATGATAAAGGAAAAGCACCTGTGAATTCTTTTGATGTAGTAGATAAGAGTAGAAATAATGAAGTAGATGTGTTTGTAACAAAAAGAAAGAAAGAAAAAGATAATCAAGATGGAAATGATCCTAAGAAGATGAAAGAAGAAACTAGTAAGAAACATAGGAGAAGAAAGTTGGGTGTGCAGGATTTTCTGATTTCACAGGGGCAAGGACCATACTCCATCTTGGAAGATCTGTCCAAAAGGCCTGCAAATATTACATATGGTCAACTCTTGGCTATGTCTTCTGAGAAGAGGCGGGAGTTGCGAGGTGGACTCAATGCTCGAAGAAGGAAGGAGGTTGAGGTCCCTGTTTTGGAGGCAGAGGCAGATCCCTATGCTCCACAAGCTGAGGTATTATGTAATGGTATTTCAATTCATGATGTCTTAGTTGATGGAGGTGCTGCAGTTAATGTAATGACCGAGTCTGTAATGAATATGTTGGGTTTAAAAATTGATCGCCCTTCAACACTTATGTTAAGGTCATTAAATAAGGGAAAAACTAAACCAGAAGGTGTAATTTCAAATGTGGCAATATCTGTTATGGGTGTTGTATGTGTGGTAGACTTTCAGGTGATGAAAAATGGTACTGTTGCGTACCCAATGCTGCTGGGAAGACCATGGCTAAGGAGAGTTCATGCAAGAAACTACTGGAATGAAGGTTTCATGACACTTGGACGTGGTAGAGAGAGGGTGAAGATAAACGTGATCCCTCGACATCATAAAGTAGAACCTGTGGATTCAAGTGATGAAACTGATGATTGGACATCCTCTGATTACTCTAGTACCAGTGAAGTGGACACTGAAGATGAAGAAAGCGAGGTGGATGTTTCAGTCATGGATATCCTGCCAGTCACACCAACTCATGACCCCATAAAATTATCTGAAGAAGAAGTTGATGATCGTCTCCAACAAATAAAGATTGGTGATGCTGTGATGGAGAGTGAGAAGGAATCCTACCTCCAGCTCTTTCGAAGGTACATACACCTATTCACTTTTGATTACAAGGAACTCCGTCAAGTAAGTTGGGTAGAACATTGTATTGAGCTGGTAGATGGTGCTAAGCCTATAAAGCAAATGCCATATAGAATGAATCCTAATTTTTCCAAGACTGTAAAAGAAGAAATAGATAAGTTGCTTGATGCAGGATTCATATTTGCTGTGGAGAATTCAGAATGGGTTTCTCCCATTGTGATCTCAATAAAAAAGAATGGGAAGCTACGCATTTGTGTTGATTACAGGAAGCTCAATAAGGCAACAAAGAAGGATCATTACCCTCTTCCATTTTCAGATCAGATCTTGGACGAAGTAGCTGGCCAGGAGTGCTATAGTTTTGCTGATGGATATAGCGGCTACAACCAAGTTCGTATAGCAGAGAAAGATCAGCTGAAGACCACGTTCACCACTCCTTGGGGAACGTTTGCTTATAGAGTTATGCCTTTTGGGTTGTGTAATGCTCCAGCAACATTCCAGCGTTTGATGAATAGGGTGTTCGAACCCTACATTGGGACCTTCATCAGAGTATTTCTGGATGATTTTTGCATCTATGGGAGCAAGTTGGACCACCTGCACCAGATGGAGACAACATTTCAAAGGTTAGATGAAGCACAAGCCTCACTAAACCCTACAAAGTGTGTCTTTGGATGTTCTAAAGGCGTTTTGTTAGGGCATGTTGTATCCAGAGATGGTATTGGTACTGATCCTGATAAAGTTTCAAAAATCAAAGATTTACCATTTCCTATGAATAGAAGTAAGTTGAGATCATTTTTAGGCCATGTGGGTTACTATAGAAGGTTCATCAAGAATTTCTCAAAGATTGCACAGCCACTAACCCAGTTCTTGAAGAAGGATGTTGCTTATGAACCAGGAAACAAGGCGCATGAAGCTTTTGGACAACTGAAGGAAGCCCTGGTGTCTTCACCTGTTTTGAAGAATCCAGATTGGAGCAAGCCATTCATTGTGTACACTGATGCCTCAGATGCAGCACTAGGTAGTACTTTGAGCCAAAAGGATGAAAATGGGAATGAACATCCAATTTACTTTGGGAGCAGACAAATGAGCAGTGCTGAGGTAAACTATACTGTAACTGAAAAAGAGGCTCTGGCTATCATTTTTGCTGTAAAGAAGTTTAGAAATTACTTGCTAGGGCAGAAATTTATAGTTGTAACGGATCATCAGGCTCTGAAATATATTGTCAATAAGCCTAACCCATCAGGGAGGATAGCAAGATGGATAATTTTGCTACAAGAATTTGAATTTGATATTATAGATAGGCCAGGAAAGAAGCATGTCAATGCAGATGCACTCTCTCGAGCCTATGATGGTTTAGGATCATCTTGTGATGATGATGATTTTCCCGATGCAGCATTGTTCTCCCTTGACACAATCCCTAGTGAATACATAGATATTTGGAATTATCTGAATGAATTCAAGTTTCCTGATGGTGCCAATGCAAAGACTAAGAGAAAGATTACTCAAGCCAGTCGTCCATATTCTATTCTGCATGGAGCATTATTTCGAATAGGACCTGATGGACAGTACAAGAGGGCAGTTGGACGTGATCAAGGAAAGGAGCTGCTAGAAGAATTCCACAATGGTACATGTGGAGGGCACTTCTCTGGACAACTTACAGCAAGAAGGATCTTGGATGCAGGTTATCACTGGCCCACTCTTTTTAAAGATTGTTATAATTATTGTAAGACATGTGATATTTGTCAAACACATGGTAACCGTAAGACTTCATCAGCTCCATTATGTCCTATTCTTCCCCTTGGTCCCTTTGAAAAATGGGGAATAGACATTGTAGGTCCACTTCCAACTACATCACGTCAAAATAAGTATATTGTAGTTGCCACAGATTATTTAACCAAGTGGGTTGAAGCTAGGCCATTGAAAACAGCTTCCATGGATGAAGTGGCAAGGTTCATATATGAACGCATTGTCACCAGATTTGGTTGTCCATTAGAAATTGTAACAGATCAAGGAAGCCACTTCATTAATGAGGTGGTAGAAGCCCTAGTCAATAAGTTTTCTATCAAGCACAGGAAGGCAACAACATACAAGCCAAGCACAAATGGACAGGTGGAACGAACAAATTTTGTGCTGTGTCAAATTCTAGCAAAAGATGCAGCCTTGCAGGTACATAAATGGGATAAAAGGATTCATGCAGCATTGTGGGCATATAGGGCAACATCAAAGTCAGCAACAGGATACTCCCCATTTCAGTTGGCCTATGGCATTGATCCAGTTCTTCCTATTGAGTTTGATATTCCCACTGTGAGAGTTATGAAAAATGAAAGGATGGATGAAAGTGATTCAGTAAAAGAAAGGTTGGTACATCTTCATTTGCTAGAGGAAATGAGGGAAATAGCAAAGGATACAAGCCATAAGAAGAAAATGAAGCAGAAGGAATACTTTGATCAAAAGATCCGATGGTCTCCATTTCATGTGAATGACTTGGTCCTAGTATATGATTCCAGATACAAAAAAAGAAGACAGAGAAAATTTCTTCCAAAATGGATGGGGCCCTACAAAATAGCAGCTGTGCATGAAAATGGTACGTACCGACTGGAGGAATTGGATGGCACTCCCATTACGAAATGGGTCAACCACGACAAGTTGAAGATTTTCCAAGCACCAGAATAGTCTACTCCGAGGACGGAGTAGAAGCTAGGAAGGGGGAAGATGTCGACACTAAAATTTTCCTCCAAAATTTCTATTTCATTAATGTATGTATTAGGAATAGGATGTTGTTAAGTGTAATTAGTAGTAGCGTCCGATAGAAGATAACGGCGCCGTCAGTACGGTGCCGCCAATAATGTGGAGTACGGTAACAGTCAAAGTACAATAGGAATGTTGTAAAAAGTAAATATTTGTCGTAAGTGGTCCGGTAATGTTAAAATGTCAAAGTTTGGGTAATTAGAGAAGTAGGGTCTACATGATTAGGAATTAGAAATATTATATTGGTAATAAGGACAAGGAGTGAGGTCATAAATATTTTGTGTATTTTATTTGTAAAAAGTCTAAAAATGTGGAACCCATGTAAAATGATAAGGTTTATCTTATCTTAACAGATAAGCTTACATGTACAGATAAGAGTTAAGGTATGGAATATGATTCGTCAGAGTGGATTTCTTATCCTATCTTAGAGATAGGATGGATAAGCCTGGAAGTTCTATAAATAGAGAGGCCACCCCCCTCATTTAGCATAGAAAGAAGTAGTGAGAAATATTGTAGGAAGTGTGCGAAGGAAGCCATCAGTTAAAGGTGTGTTGAAGAAGCCATCAAGAGGTGTAATTGTAAAGTTTCTCCCATAGTCTTGTTGAAGTATCTCATGGGTGAGATTGTAACAGTTTCATGTTAATATTATAATTTATTTTGATATTTCAGATTTGTCGTCATTCTGTCTTATCATAGTCAATGGTATTCTTGTGTTCGGTTGTTGTTTTGCTTCCAGATTACATCCACCAAACTAAAGGCTGTGCATTAGTAAATAATCATAGCACGAGGAGTTCCCGGTGAAGAATTAATGTTTGATGAATATGCAATCTGTATTAATAGCTACCAACCTAGAAAATCCCTACTTTTTAATGGTGTTGTAACTATTTGGGATTATCACAATTACATTATTGTGTGTTTTAATAATATAAAAATTGAATAATGATAAAGATTTGTTAACACAATGAAACTAGAAAATACTTTAGAATAGAAAAACATGGTATCTTAAGAATAAATTTTAACACATATTGTAAGGTCGCAACAAATTTAATAATTTTAAATATAATTAATACAATATAGGTGGAATACATCGATTTACTGGGGACATTAGCTCTCGACATAGAACCAATAAAAAATTGCTCTAGTCATTATAGAAGTGAAAATGCTTAAACATCCTAGCAGTGCAATGAAGATGTTGTAGATTGAAAGTGAGGTAGATATATTTTCATGTTGGAGATATATCTACATTTGTAAGAGCATAAGATAGATTTATAAATTGATTACATCTATATACCATTACACCTTACCATGGTCGCAAAGGAAAACACTCATATTTATTTGGTCTTTTAGTTTTTTCCCTTAAAATATAAACCTAGGGACATTCGTATAATAATGATTGAAATCTCCGCAATTAGTTATTGTTGATTATTTTTCCAACAATTTGAATATATTTATATCAATATAACTTATATATTCTAGTAGTTTGAGGCATCTAAAGGCATTGTTTCACTGTAAAGTATGAGATAAAACAAATAATTGCATAAGGGCGATGTAACTTACCTCTGTTATGTCAACGGTGTGCCTACAACTCATGCAACGCCCAAGATAATTTAAAGATTCTTTGGTTAAGAGGAATCACCACTATAAGAATAAAACAATGTGACCATTAAATCTTATAACTATTTGAAACTAGTTTTTGCGGGACTTTTGGGGCTCGTAGAAGGCTGAGATACCCAACTGATTTCCTAAATGGTTATCAATACCCCAAATTTATCAACACCTCAATGCAAGAAGAAATTGTAAGTGAATGCATCCTACTGTAGTTGATAATATTGAGGTATCTCCTATAACATACAATAAGTAAATTTAATCTAACACTGAGAAAGTTACGATTAAATCCGGATGGCTAATAGGTTGGCATCCTTGGGTTTCCAGGTATAACAAAGGTTGTAGGTGAGGTCTAGGAAAAGTTGGGTAATAGTTCTTGGTTGTTTAGAGGAAGTTATAAGCTTGCATGGTTTAGGATATATTATGCTAGTCTGCAGAGACCGACTTCAGATTGATCAACCAATGTCGAGCTACTGGTAATGGACCATCACGCTAGTTGAGTGATTGGCGTCGGTAAGGGCAATTTGGCAATAATATTAAAAATGGGGTTTTGGAGCACTCTCTGTGATTGCATATTTTGAGAGTCAGGGGAGTGATGTAGCCTAGAATTCACTGTAAATAGCTGCAAGACGCTCTGGCACATCGCTCATCCTAAATTGAGTGCTCACCCGAAGCGCGCTAGGGTACCAAGTCTCTCTGTAGAGCAACTTGTTCAAGATGTTAGCATGATTGTAGTATAATTCAAATACATAACAGATAATCAATCAAACCACAATGCATAAACCAGATCTAGATCTAATCATATGAGAAAGTAACTAAACAATTACTATAATCAAATTCACCATATAAGATCCATATTTAGTTACATCCAAAACCAAGATCTAGCCAATAAGACTCATTATATTAAATACTGTAAAACATAGAAGCTTCATACATCATAATAATGTCACCATGAGTCATGCGCGCATACAAACCAATAACATAACTTTACAAAACATTGGGGGGTGTCTAAACTGTGCACATCAATACATATTTATAGGGGTGGGGACTTTCCTTTCACTTCCCATGCACCTTCCAAAAATAGGCTACATGCTAATAATAGCCATGCGCTTTTACAAGAGAATACAAAAGCATGCAAGTGCTAATAATAGATCTTCTAAAGTTAACTCCAAGTATAGATCCTATTATTAGCCCAAAACTCTACATGGGGCTCGAAGTTCTGCTATTCCCAAAATAGCCTCGGTGTGGTCTGCAAGTCTTCATATAATTGCGTGTTTAGGACTCCAAGTCTAAATATAGCCTCACGTTGAAAATGGCTAAGTCATGTTTCCACCTGTTCCTGGGCACGCCATATTTTTCTATATTTCCACGCACTCCTACATGCCTTGTGACCGCATGCCAAAACCCTATGCACTTTCATCCTTGAGTTGTACTTCCTTAGCTCAACATTACCCCACACTAGAATCATTTCCGCCCCAAAAATGGGTAATCACAACTTATATCTCAAATAATAAAGAATAACAAATGAAAGAATAGGTAATTACATGTAAAAATATTGGAAGGCTACTCGACGCCTTTCTCTTCCACCAGCAGAATTAACTCTAGATACTCACTCTGGACTTCTGCCTCCAATGCATACCGATCATTCAACGCTTTATTTGTCTTATCAAGAATATCTACAACTTCTGACTCTAACTCATCAAGAGTCATCTTACTGCCTTCATTCTATAAAATCTTGAGAATATTGGCCATGCCCGAGATCATACCTTCCATCATGTCCATCTTATCTGCGATGAGCTTCCAAATTTCCTTAATTCTTTCATTGTGCAGAGTTCTGGCAGCCTCAAGCACGTCACACTTAGTTTCTACCAGCGTAACCCTCTCCACGCGCGCCCAAGTGTTTCATTCTTGGCCACCTGAAGAACCTCATATTCTTATACTATAGTCCTTTTCTTGATAATTACCTCTAGTTTTGCTCACATAGTCAATGTTATATCCTCTTTCTTTAATTCACCTTTTAAAGCTTGCATAATGGACTCGTAACTGGAAATTTTCCTTGCAATGACAACTTGAGCTCTCATTGCTTCTTCTACAGCATCCTTTAGTCTCGGTAGGAATATTGGCCCCTCTTATAAAAGAAAGTGGGACATGTTGTGCGCAAATAATTAAGAGCACACATAAACCCTCTTTGATACCTTAGCTTGCAAATCAGGTCGTTTCTCCATAATTTCATCAGCAATTTGTTCAACCATCTTAAGAACCGTATGTGTTTCTACCTCAGCCTTCTCTTATTCTTCTATAAGGCACTTTACTTCGGTGTCCTTATCCCTCTTATTATCTAAAAGCACTCTTATAGTTTCCATTTTATCAATGTTACGGCGTGTAACTTCTGTCGATACTTTAAAAAGTGCATTGTTTATCTGCTCATCGGACAACTGTGTGGGCTTGAAAGTAATATGGTGGGTATTCGGTGCCCTCCTCATTCTACGTGACACACATTACTCCTCACAAACTTCAAATTCAGGCTCATCCATGTGAGTTTTTATGCTCCAAGATAACTATTTACGAGTGTGTGTTATCACCATTTCTGGGTCCATTAAATCCCAGCCATATAATTGTTCCCTGGGAAAGGTACTCTGAAATTGAGCATGAATAATCTTAATTACGTCATCTTTATATCCCAAGTTTATGAGTCCATACTACATCTTCCTCTTCTTTGTTTCTAATGGTGTGCTCTCTGACATCCTCTTATCTAGGGATGCCTACATCCTGTTGTGCCTTAGCGCCCACACTCTGTTCAACTTCTTCTCCTTCCTCAGTTTCCTTTCCTTCACACGCAAGATGTACACTGATCTTTTTATCTCCACCAACACTGCTTTGGTCTTCGTCAGGTTCCTAGGCACTTATTCTTGGAACAACTTCCTCATAGACTATTATATCACCTATGTCCTCTTCATCCTACATTTCCATACTTGAAGTGTCCATGTCTTGTTACGCGCTCTGTCGAGAGGACTTCTCCTCCTCGCTATATCTTACCGATACATATTTTTGGTGCTTCTTCCTTTTCTCTTCAACATTCTTTACTAGAGTGACCCGTGGTGACCTCCTCAATGGTTGTGAAGTCCTAGCACTAACATCCCTAGACATACACCTTCTATGTAGAATCCTTCGTTTGTGATTGACCTTTGTGTTATCATCTTATTCCTCTTCCTTCTGCTCCAGAACATTATCTAAGATTGTAGGTATTGCTTCTTCCTAAGCACGGGGGTCTCACTTAGTAAAAGTATGGTATAGCACGTGCGTTCGAAGGGTATTAAAGAATACCCTTAATTCTAGTTTCTACCTCTAATTATTCAATTGTTAAAATTAAAATACCCCCTATTTTTCCATGTAGCTTACTTACCCATTTTTCAATTACAATTTTATTTACCCCTTTTTATTTCTACCCTAATATATTAGAAAAAATATATATTATATTTCTCACTCATTTTTTTTTAATATGCATTTCCTCTCGAAAGATAGTTTGAAGACCTATAAAAAATCTCCTTATATATGTGAAGTTTTAATCATTTATCAATAGTTCTTCAAATAATTAAGAAGGTGAAATTATATCCCTTGTGTTGAAAAGCATACTCAATCCTAGTTTTCTACCATCTTATTATTTCTTGGTTAAGAATCTCTTAATTGAGATTTATTTATTAAAAAGAGATTATAATTTAATTTATGACCACACTCCTTTTTCAATTTTAAGGTATTTAATTTTAAAATCTAGGGTTCAAATGTTTTAGTTTAATATTAAAATTAAACCTCCCTTTCCTTTGGCCCACCTCTCTAACCTACCCCCAATACCTTATTCAAAACATTAATAAATTAAACCCTTTCACCCCTTCATGTCTACCGATATATGAATTTAATTTTACTAATTTTAATTACCTCAATATGAACCCACGTGCTAGGATATTGCCTAGCTAATGAACCACCTGTGTTCCTAAGTGGGGGGTGCAGGTTCAACTGGCCTTGTTGTGCCCACATTCCATTTATTCTTTAGGGGACCCGACAATGCTATGTCCTCACCTTTCCATCTTTGAAGTACAACCTAAGGTATACAAAGACACATGTTAGTTCAATCTTCCCTACAACCATGGCCTTTGGGGTTATCAATGTTATTTGTTTCAAGAATTTCGACATACACTTCCTTGTTTGGCCATACATAGGTCTTGCGCAAGATATGAATATCCACGTCTACCTCATCAATGTCAAACCTTATTTTGTGTGCATTATGAAACATGTTGACAGAATCCTTAAAATAATATGTAGTAAATGTGAAAGGTAACTTACACCATGGGCTCTTCTCGCTAGTCTTATGAAACCGTCCCAAACTAAAGTACCGGTAAATGACGAAATCTACTTGGCCATCCAACACTATAAGAAGTTCACATGGAATGTGTCACTCCCCTTCAAATGCCCAGCGCAACCACCTAAACCACTTTTTCTAGCGCTCCTTGTATGTGATAGAAATAGAGCCACTCAATATATACTTTGAAAACTTCTTTACTAGAGACTTATTTTCCAAGGGAATTTCCCATACATTTTGCCTTGGTCCATCAGGTACACCAAAATCATTGAAAACAAGCAATAGAAGAATGATGCCCCTAGTAATATCCTCACCTTTATCTTCCTGGATGCGTGCCTCACCTACCAAGATTTTTGCAATGTATCCAGCGATGTTGTAGTATGTTTTGTTTGCAATTTCTCGCACTATGTTCAATCAACGCCAATTTACCTCATTCCATATTTCAGAGGCACCCAACTTACAACCTGCTAACCGTGTTGCGACCTTTGTGGCCATATTGATGGGTGTCATTTTTACCTTCATTTAATCAAATCTTTGTTGATTTCATATTCAAACTAGGGGTGTGTCCTGAAGCTATATGTAACAATAAGAATCATAGTGATATAGTAATTAATTGGTAGGTATCTTGTTATATTTATTTTCTAGGGGTTCTTTGTAGTGTCCTTAGGGTTCCATGGCTAAAGCCTTATTATCTATGCTACAAGAAACTTGCTGAAATAAACACTCATTGCTAGAATAAATTGTTAGAAATAAACACACATACAGAAGTAAATATATTGCTATAAATAAACACACGATACAAAAGTAAACAACACTTTTCTTGGAAATAAACACACGGTTGAAAATGATGTGAAAAAACTTATAAGGAAATAAAAATATAGTTCTATAACACTTGCAGGGACAAGTATAAAACAAAGTTCAACATAAAGAATCGAAAACATTTACAGAATTAATAGATATACGCTATTTTCTTTAGAAATATAAATACCAATAAAACGAGGATCCTGGTTCTTGGAGGAGTGGACCCTTGCTCCAGCTTTAGGAAGGATTTGACAAAGTAGTATTCTCTCAAAAAAAGTGACTATTTTATTGCTAAAATATTCTGTCTTACAAAAACTTATTGTATATATCTATATCTGTAAAACTTCTATGTATCTATATGTATATGTTATATTCTAAATTTATCTATAAGTGTGTATATATATATATATTATATATTTCATCCAAAGATGCATTTACAACATAGTTGTTCTACTAGATTCAAATGGAACAATAATGTTCCAAAATAGATGTTGAATTTGGAACCTTGTTGGACATACAGTTGTCTGATAAGTTATCCCTAAATCTTCGAGTATGAAGAATCAAAATCTTCTCATCTTATCCTGATTGAAAGTCTCATTGATTTCTTTATCATTGGATGTCGTCAAAATAAATAGATTCCCATTGGTTCCGAAACTTTGGAGAAGTTCCAGAACTAAAGACGACTATTCTAGATCTAACCACGAAAGTTCCAGAGCTAAACGTAGGAGTTCCGGAACTAAGTTACTAGAGTTCCAGAACTAAGTGTTGGAGTTCCAAAATGTTAGGAACTAAGTGATAGGGCTCATAAACTGTTGATGGATTTCTTGAACTAATTCTGTAAGTTCTGGAACTAAGCCGTATTGAAGCCAATGCTCCCAAAAACATGTTGATCACTTCATACTTTATTCTTCTGACTGATTATGACCTATTTTATTACAAAAACTGAATTTCCACACACTTTGTTAGGAATTACAGAGTTTTTAAATGTTAGAACTAAATTCAAAAAATATTGAAAATTACATCCTAACTTATATTAGATCAAACAAAAGTCACAAAATGTAGTCAAACTTGATAAAAAGGAGAGTAAAATAAGATCATTTATTACACATTAACGAAACATATTTTGTCCTTATCATCTCCCCCATACTTACTTATTTGTATGTCCCCTTACAAACTTTAATCTTCAAATCTTGGGTTGTGGATTTTGCATTCCAATTGACTGCTGAGGTCAAATGGCTGAAACTGAATATCCCAGTGTTTTAGTTCAGAAGTACTATACCTTGATCTTGCTTCTACTTTCCTCTGCCATTCCTCAAATTGAGTGGGATCTTGAGGCTCTCTATTTTTCCATGGAGACATGGGAGTGAGAAGGAGAGGATTCCTTGTTCTCATTCCCATCCATAAGCTCCTGTTTTTTTCATTGACGCTAGGAATTAGTGTGCATAATTTTTTTCTCTTTCCAGACTCTAGATTAAGTTTTTGGGAGATATCACTTCTTTTCTTCTCAATGCAAACTATGAAAAACTCCCATATTTTCAAACTTCTTCCCTCATAAATGAAGGCATCATACTTCAATGTCAGCTTGCCAAATAATTCTTGAACTCCTATAAGAGGTGAAGTCATCAATACTTTTTTACAAACTATGCAGTAGGCTTAATGTTCCTTGAATCCGACTTCCAAATTCATGGGATTTTGTAGAAAAATAACAAAGGAATTTTGATGGTTTTCCCCTACATATAAATGATCCCTCATGTAGAGAACTAAGATGAAATAGATTCACAGAGAATATTAGGGTTTCTGCTCAGAACTTCATCTTTTCCATGCAATCTGATTTTTATTTGAACACAAAAAAATTCCACATTAATCTGGACTTCCCCAGTATACAAATTGATCCAAAACCCCAGAATTGCCTGTGTTCTTTTGAATGTGAGTAACTTTTCACTCATTGCAGAATAGATTTCACAAAGAACATTTAATTTTTTCTTCCTGCACTAGATATGAGGAATTAGGATCCTCATTTCTTCTCAGATTCCATATTGACTCATCCTCATGTTTTAAATTCATTAAGGCCACATGCAATTCTTGATAGTTGGCTCTTCGAATTTATGAATTTTTCTTCTATTTTCCATCAAATGTTGTATGCCGGAGAAGATTCTCCCTACATGTGAGTAAGTTGATTTCACTCAGATTTCTGCAAACCATTTGTATTGTTTACATTTTGACATTTAAAAGTTTAATTCCAGATCTTCTGCTCTTGTGTTCTACTCTGGACAAAAAAGAATTATTTTAATTGTTTTTTACCCATTCCTTCTTGCTTTCTTCTAATTCTTATACCATATTTCTTCTCAGGTCCTCATTCGATGATTTAAATTTGTAATTACCCAGTTTCCTTCAAAATCATGGTTGCCACAACTCTTGATCTAGCAAGTCAGTTCAATATGTCAGATATTGGATTGACATTCACTCTAATCCCCATGGAAAAGATGATGATTCAAATTCTTCCTTATTCAAATTATTACTCTATTAGAACTATCTACAGAACTATTGGATTTAGCTATAGAACTATTGGGTTTAGCTACGTAACTACTGTGTTTAGCTGCGGAACTACTATGTTTAGATGTGGAATTCAAATAGAATTCTTCTGCTTCTCCCTTGAATTTATTCTGCAACTACTTCTCAACTTTGTTTATTCCACCTAAATGATAGCTCATTACAAATATGCCACAACTTTTTTTTCCACCGACATCATCCTCATGATTACTTTTTTTTAATCATAATGTATAATAAATGACTCATCATACCAAATTTTAAATCAAATCTAATCACACATGCAAACTTTTAATTAACCTTTAATAAGTTCAAGACATAATTACTGTCCTTGCTGATGTAATCCCTCCGTCCTTGATGACTCATCATTCCTAAAAGTGAAAAAAGAAAAAAAGGTTAGAAAAGACAGCTGGAATTCAAAAAATATATTTTTATTTTGCATTAGCCATTTATTGAGGAGATACCAACCACCATTGCTTCTTTTCAATTGATCTCTGAGATTTTTTTTTGGGGGAAGAGAATTTCATTTACTAGTTTTCATTCCTTCCCCTTTTATTTAATTTTAATTTTCTTCTTATTTCATCTATTGTTTTGGGGTAGGGAAGAGAACTCCATTTTTAGTTTTCATTCTCTTCCCTTTATTTTGGATCCATGCATATGATTATTTGATCATTTTGGAAGAATTGGGTTCTTCCATATGATCAAATTATTTGTCTTCTTTCAATCTGATTCAAGAATTCATCCCTAGTAGGAGGCTTCCTATAAATTTTTAGCCTATGTCCATTAAATAAAAGTGTCCTTCTTTGCCATCAATGGAAAGTAGCTTGAATAGATCCATTGTCAAATATATTCTCAATATGATAGGGTCATAACCATCTAGTTCTCAACTTGCCTTTGAATTTCTGGTACTTGGAATCAAACAGTAATGCCCAATCTCCTACCTTGAATTGCATTTTCTTGATATGTGTGTCATACCACTACTTCCATTGATCTTGGATTATCTCGGTCTATTGAAGTGCTTCCATTCTCAACTCATCCAATTCATTGAGTTTAATAATTATTTCCTTTTGTGTTGCATCCAACTCAATACCCACTTTAGTTGTTGTCCTTAATGTTTGTAGTTCAAATTAAATAGGTAAAAAGGATTTTTCCCATAGACTAACTCATATGGTGAGAACCCTGTTGTAGTCTTCAAAGTTGTATTATAAGCCCAGATAGCCTTAGGTAGTCTCTTTACCCAATCTCTTCTACTTGTTTAAACTGTTTTGGTAAGGATGTTTTCCAATTCTTTGTTTGTTACTTCTACTTGTCCATTTGATTGTGGGTGATAGGGAGATGAATTCATATGATTGATCTGATAGTACATTATGAAGGATTGAATCATATTAGACATGAAATGTGGCCCTGGATCTAAAACTATACTCTTGGTGCACCAAACTTCATCATAATTTTTTGCCAAAGGAAATCAGCAACTACTTCTTCAGTGGCATTTTTTAAAGCATGTACCTCTGCCCACTTTATCACATAATCAGTACACACAAGAATGTGCTCCTTTCCTTGTGAAGGAGGACTAAAGGGACCAACAAAATCCATCCCCCACCTTTCAAATGGTTCAATCACTACTTGAGGTTGCAGAGGCATTTCACTTGGTAAAGGTTGGTTGTCCCATCCTTTGACAAGGATCACACTATTTGATATATCTCTTCACATCTTTATACAGAGATGGTCAATAATAGGTCTAGTGCCAAGTATCTTGTGAGTTGTTCTTTTCACTGAAAATTATCCTCCACTTGGTTCATCATGACATACCCTGAGTATATCAAAGATTTCATCTTCTCTCACACACCTATGTAAAACCAAATTAGGACCACATTTAAACAACATTCCATTTAACTATTTAAATTTTGCACTGGTTTTGATCAACTTCTTCATTTGTTTCTTAGTGAAAGAAGGAGGAAACTTCCCTGTTGCAAGATAATTTTCATATCAGCAAACAATGGTGTATCAACTGAAATAACAAACAATTGTTCATCTGGAAATTTGTCCTTAACTGGATCTTTCTCCCCTGTAGTGGTCAATATTGACAAGAAATCAACTACCACATTATATTTTCATGGATTATCTACTATGGTAATATCAAATTCTTGTAAAAGTAATAACCATTTAATTATCCTACCTCTAACCACTGGTTTTTTCATTAAGTACCTAATTGCTGAGTGATATGTATGTACAAATATTTTGTACCATGTAATATAATGTCTGAACTTATTAATTGTATAGATCACAACAAGAATTCACTTTTTCAGTGATAGTGTAATTTCTTTCAGTGGGAGTAATATTTTTACTAAGGTAGTAAATAGCATACATTTTCCCTTCTTCATCTTTTTGTCCCAAAACTGCACCAATTGAGTTATTTGAGGCATCTATTTGGATGTGAAAAGGTTTCTCCCAATTAGGTCCTCTCAATATTGGGGCAGTGATTTAATTTTTCTTTAATTTCTTCAAAAGCATGTTGACACTTTTCATCCCAAAAAAATTCACAATCCTTGGTAAGTAAACTAAACATGGGGGAAACAATTTTACTAAAATCCTTGAAAAAACATCTATAGTATCCAACATGCCCTAAAAATGACTTGATATCTATGGGGGTTTGAGGAACATGTAAGTTTGAAATAATCCTAATTTTATTTTGGTCAACCTGAATTCCTCTTTTTGAAATGTGGTGTCCTAATACAATCCCCTCATCAACCATCATCAAAAATTTCTCATGACTAAGAGACAAATGGTGTTTCTCATATCTTGTTAATAATCTTTCCAAAATTTTCAAAGCATTATCAAATGTGTCTCCATGCATAGTAAAGTCATCCATGTATACCTCTACACAATCATTTGTTAGGTATACAAAAATTGCTAATACAACTCTTTGGAAGGTTGCTGGAGCATTACATAGTCCAAATGGCAATACCTTATAGGAAAAGGTACCCCATGGACAAGTAAAGGTAGTTTTTTCCTGATCCTCAGCAACAACTTTGATTTGATTATATCCACTAAATTCATCTAGGAAGGAAAATTATTTTTTACCTGTAATGTTGTCTAAAACTTGATCTATGAATGGTAAGGGAAAATAATCTCTCAGTGTGGATTTTTTCAGTTCCCTATAGTCAACATAAATTCTCCATTTTATTTTCTTTTTAGGAACAATTAAAATAGGGGACACCCACTGACTATCTGAGATAGGGTAGATAAAACCTACTTGTAATAGTTTATCAATTTCTTGCTTGAATATGTCCCTTAAGGATGGATTAATCCTTCTCTGAGGTTGCCTAATTGGTTTAATGTTTTGCAGTATAGATGTGATGGGTGTAAATACTTGGATGGATTCCTTTCATATCTTTATAGTCCCAAGAAAAATATCTAGTATGATCTCAAATATTCACTGGTAGCATGCCATATCTCGATCAATTGACGTAATTTTTCCACTGCATGTACATTCCCATAATCATGATGTTTTTCCGAAGCAAAACCCTGTTGTAATGAAATAGCTGCATCAGTCGCTTGCTGGAAACCTGAAGTTTTGAGTTGATCTAATATATGTGATGTATATGCCATTCCAAATTGATTTACGAATTTGCTAATAAGCTGCTTCATAGCAGTTTTATTCATAACTTTATTATAAAAGGGCACTTCAAAGGGCACTTCGAAACAATTAGGTTCTGCCATAATAAAAATCTCCCATTTTTTTTTTTTTTTGGAACAGGATTCAACAATGGGTTCAAGCCGTACGGCTTCCTTGATCTGTATCTCTACATGAATGAAAGGATCATAAGACTAATAACATTAGATTCTGAATAGTGACATTTCTTGTTGGATATCATAAACCCACACGCCTTTTATAGCTTCTTCTATTTCTCGATTAAAACGAGAACGACCGACGGTTGTTCGAATATATTTATTCAGTATTTCTCCCATTTTACCTTTT
Organism: Taxus chinensis; assembly: GCA_019776745.2. NCBI lineage: Eukaryota > Viridiplantae > Streptophyta > Pinopsida > Cupressales > Taxaceae > Taxus > Taxus chinensis. The sequence goes on along the minus strand of JAHRHJ020000429.1, from coordinate 33,994 downwards.
CTTATTCTAAAATGTTCATAGATTTCGTGGAAGGTACCCAAAGATTCATATTGAACTTCGATAGGGACTTCTCGGTTTACTGAATTAATAATAGATATATCTATATCTCTCCCCCAACGGAGCCATAAAGGACTGTCTAAATCAATTCGTTTTTGTTGATAAGCTCTGAGCGCATCATCATAGCTAGAAAACGAAGGTGAAACGATCTTATTTTTTGAGTTATTTGGGTGATACCTATTTTCATAAATACCTTGATTTTTTTGAAGGGTTGATCTATAAAGTCCAAGAAGCATATCTTGAGTCGGTACGCAAATAGGATCTCCTATAGTTGGAGAGATAAGATTAAGATGAGAAAACATAAGTAAACGAGCTTCTACTTGAGCTTCCATCGATAGAGGTACGTGGACAGCCATCTGATCTCCGTCAAAATCCGCATTAAATCCTGCACAAACCAATGGATGTAAATGAATGGCAAGTTCTTCTATTAAAATAGGTATAAATGCTTGTATTCCTAATCTGTGTAAAGTAGGCGCTCGATTTAACAATATGGGATGTCTTTGCATAATTTGTTTAAGTACGTTCCATATAATGGGTCCCCTATCTCGAATTATAATTTTAGCAGCTCTTAGATTGGGAGCAATCTGTCGTTCAATTAGATCACGAATTAAAAATGCTTGAAAAAGTTCTATTGCGATTTCTCGGGGTAATCCACATTGATACAATGAGAGAAGGGGACCTACCACAATAACAGAACGACCTGAATAATCAACTCGTTTACCAAGTAAATTTTCACGAAATCTTCCTTCTTTGCCTTGGATGAAATCTGAGAACGATTTATAAGGCCTATCATGACTATCTCTCACTGGTTGTCCGCCGATGCCGTTATCAAGAAGTGCATCTACGGCTTCTTGGATTAATTTCTTTTGATCAATCAAGAAATCCGCCATTACAGATACACTATTATCTATGAAGTGGTTAAGAAGATTATTTCGACGGATAACTGTTTGATAAAGTTCATTGAGATCTGAACTAATCAGTCCAACTTCATCTAATTGAAACATTGGCCTCAGATCGGGAGGAAGAACTGGTAATAGGCATAAAACCATCCATTGTGGTTCTATATGTGCTTGAACAAAATATTGCGCTAATCTCATGCGTCTAACCAATAGATCTTTTCTTCTTCGAAGTTTTTGAAGTTCTTGCTCTTTAAATTTATCATACATCAATCCCTCCTCCTCTTCTACATACTGTTCTACATCCTCAGTCCCCGTAAAAAATATAGATATTATCTCGTCCAATCTCTTCCATTCCACATATGAACGATCTAGAATAATTTGTAAATCCAGACCAGCTAGTTGGTCTCTGATAGCTTTTCCCCCAGTGGCTATTTCTCTCTCTTGAAATAGCCCAAAATCAAAATCCCAAGAGAGATAATAAGCAGTAATCTCTGGCCAGGATTGATACTTAGATTTAAGTGAAGCCTGAAATCGCAATAAAGTTGGCTTATTAGCTATGGGCCTAGTAATACAAACATTTGGATAGGTTATTCTAGGATTTCCCCCCCTCAGAATCGGACATGAAAGTTTTCTCTCATCCGGCTCAAGTAACTATATAACTATAACAAAACGTAAAGTAATTTTGTATTATTATGCATAATTATTATTATGCATAATAATGTTTTTTGCTCTTAAATAAAATAGTTACTCTTTGCTCAAGTTACAAGTTCATTCAAATATTCGTTTACGATTCGTATTAAAACATAAATACGGAATTATTGAGCAGTCTCCTCCCTTTTGAACGATACATTTCTTTGCTAAAGACCTTCAATTCATTTGAAACTCATAAGGGATTTACTTGTCTGTATCTCGTTCTATTTGATCCTGTAGGTTTCTGCTTTACTTCGATGGTTACAATACTTTTTGAAGCATATGTGCGATGAATAGACTCCTATAACCATATATTCTTTTTGGTCTCGAAGAAATAAAGGATAATCTGAAACAAAATGAACCATTCTTATAAGAAAAGAAGTGTTTTTACGAAGTCCAATTAGCAATTTAATATACAAGATATTAACCCTAGATTCATGCCTCTTTATCAACATCTCTGAGCTTCATGCTACTCTTCCCGAGGGACGTGTCAGAGCTAAGGGCATCCCAATTAGATTTAATAGGATGACAGTTTTAACGGATCTGTATTAATAGGAGCTTGTGATCAAGTCACACATCGCAGTATACTAGGTCTTCTAATTCTTTACGGGTTTTATCTAATAGATCCGCGATATAACTGGGACGCCGTTTGAAATACCAAATATGAACAACGGGGCATGCCAGTTTAATGTATCCCATTCGATATCTTCGAATTCGAGAATCCACAACAAGTTCAACTCCACATTGGGCACAAAAATTGGATTTGTGGTCTTCCTTTTCATTATCGATGACTCGAGATTTTCCACAAGCACAAACTCCCCTTTTCTTAGGCCCAAAGATTTTTTCACAAAATAACCCATCTCTTTCGGGTTCATAAGTTTTATAATCTAAAGTATAGTCTGTAGTCACTTCTCCAACTCTTTCTCCATTAGGTAAAATTCTTTCAGACCAAGCAAGAATCTGCTCGGGAGAAACTAATCCAATTCGAAGTTGTTGATGTTTATCCTGTTCACTCATAAAAAAAAATTTTGATTGATTTTGATCAAACTTCCTTCCTATCTATCTGAAAGTCTTTCTCAGATAGAATAGTATGATTCAATTCTAGAGCTAAAGATCGTAGTTCTCGACTGAGCAATCGGAAAGATTCTGTAGGAGTGCTAGATTTAGGCATTGGCTCTCCAGTGAGAATGGCACCAAATACTTTTTCACGAGCATCAATATGGTCAGATTTCAAAGTAAGCATCTCGTGTAAAATATAAGCAACACCAAAACCTTCTAGAGCCCAAACTTCCATTTCTCCTAGTCGTTGCCCTCCTCGTTTGGATTTTCCTTTCAGAGGTTGCTGTGTAACCATTGTATAAGGTCCACTGGAACGTGCATGAATTTTGTCAGCAACTTGATGACACAATTTCGATATATAAGCTATTCCTATTGTAACAGGTTGTTCAAAAATTTCTCCTGTTCTTCCATCAATTAATCTATGTTTTCCAGGATGATCAGGTTCAAATACCCATGGATTAGCTGTTTGCTCGCTAGCTTTATAAAGCTCAGAAAACACTAGTTTTCTAGAAGCTTCTCGCTCGTATCTTTCGTCAAAAGGTGCTATTCTATAATGTTTGTTCATTAGTTCTCCTGCTAAACCGAGCAAACATTCAAAGATCTGTCCTACATTCATTCGTGAAGGTACCCCTAATGGATTTAATACCATATCCACTGGTGTTCCATTCTGTAAATAAGGCATATCTTGTATGGGCAAAACTCTTGAAATAATACCTTTATTACCATGCCTTCCAGCTACTTTATCACCCACTTGTATTTTACGTTTTTGTGAAATATATACATGGACTTTTTCCACAATATCGCCAGAATAATCTTCTTCCTCTATACATCTCACATCGATAACTCGGCCTCTCACACCTTTAGGGACTCTAAAACAATTTTCTTTTCCAGTAGGTGGTGCCTTAATATCAAATAAAGCTTGTAATAATCTTCCTTCTGGAGTATTTAATAGTGAGTCTTCTTCTGCTTCAAGTGTTAATTTGCCCACTAAAACATCACCTGTTTCTATCCAAGATCCTATCATTACAAGGCCGTTTTCGTCCAAATGACGGAGTAAGTGAGCATCTAAATGGGGTATTTCTCTAGTGATTACCTCGGGGCCTTGGTTCGTCCAATAAGCTCCAATTTCGTATCTTACGATCTGGAAAGAAGTAAAAATATCTTCATATACCAGACGTTCACTAATAAGTATTGCGTCTTCAAAATTGTATCCTTCCCATGGCATATAAGCCACTAGGATGTTTTTTCCTAAAGAAAGTTCTCCCCCTACTGTAGCCGCACTGTCTGCTATAATTTGTCCCCTCTTTACATATTCCCCTTGACGAACTCGGGGTTTTTGATGTATACAAGTATTACTATTAGAACGTTGATATACAATCAATTCTGTTCCTATAGTGTCTTGAACAACGGATGAAGTGATAGTTATATTTCCAGCATCAATATACTGAATTCTTCCCCCTTCCTTAGCTATAGCTACACTTCCTGAATCTAGAGCTACTTGACCCTCTAACCCTGTTCCAACAATGCACTTCTCAGGTTGAACAAGTGGAACTGCTTGACGCTGCATATTAGAACCCATTAAAGCACGATTCGCATCATTATGTTCGAGAAAAGGAATAAGGCAAACTCCAACGGAAAAATATTGGGAAGGAAAAATACTTCTGAAATGGATTTGGTCCCATGCAAAAACTAGAAATTCTTGTCGAAATCGAGCTGGAGTAAATTGTTCCTCTGGAACCCCTTGATTTAATGCCAGATAATTTCCTGTAGCTATCCGATAATATTCATCTTCTCCCGATAATAGATAAACCATATGTTCTTCCTTCGATCTCTCAGATATCCTATGAAATGGACTTTGTAAAGAGCCGCAATGACTAAGCGTTGCATAAATAGATAAGGATGCAATAAGTCCAACATTTATTCCTTCGGACGTCGTAATAGGACAAATACGTCCATAATGACTAGGATGAATATCCCTTGTACGAAAAGTAGCAGTTCGACTTGTCAATCCTCCAGGGCCTAAAGAGCTAACTTTTCGGCTATGAACTATTTCTGCTAATGGATTAGTTTGATCCAAAAATTGTGATAAGGGATGTAAACCAAAAAAATCTTGAAAAGTGTCTGTTAATGGGAGTAAAGTTGCCAATTTTTTAGGAGTTACTAAACTTTTTTTAGGATCTTTTTTTTTATATAATTTAAATTTAGTTTTTGAAATTCCTTCTTTCAAACGATATAGAGCTAATCTTAATTGCTCTTGTAATAAATCTGCTACAGAACGAATATATCGATTTTGTAGGTGATCTATATCATCGAGTGTACCCGTTCCAAATTGCACTCTAATAGGGTAATCCACAGCAGCCAATACATCGTGTGGTAATGAAAAAATTTCGTTCTCGGGTATATCAAGATTCAGTTTTTTGTTCGGATTTCGTCGACCAATCTTTCCTAATAAACATTTAGTTCGGAAAAAGCTTATTTGCAACTTTTCACATATAGAATCGGAAAATTCCAAAGTGTATTTTTTAGGGTCATCGTCACTTATGTAGAGTTCCTTATAAAGTGCCAAAATCGCATCTTCCTTCCCAAAATTCGTCCATTCGCAACATTCCTTGTACTCCTTCGTTCCATTCTCGGAAAGGATAAATGCTTTGAAATTCGTATAGCGAGTATCGTTTAGAATCTCTTTGAGATTTAGGCCCATAGCCAACAATAGAAGTACAACAGATATTTTTTTCTTTCTACTTACATGAATCCATATCCTTTGTTTGCTTATATTGATCTCTAATTTTGATCTTCCTCCCAAATCTGAAATTATAGTGCCGAGATAGATAATGTTTCCTAACGTTTTTCGTTCCCAAGTGTAATAAATACCGGGACTTCTTAATATTTGATTGACCACGACTCTGTAATTTCCATTGACTACAAAAGTTCCTTTAGAATTTATTAAAGGAATATTTCCCAAAAATATAATTTGGTTCTGTATCTTTCCACGAGTTCTCTGAATCAATCTTGCTGGTACATATAATTTACAGTGATATGTAACAGATAGGTATACAGCATCTCTCTCTTTAATTAAAGGTTCTACTAATTTATATTCATTCCCATAAAGCCTAAATTCAATTTCTTTATTTGGGCTATAAAATTTTGAACACTTATTCAGTTCTTCTATTAAGCCTTGGTTGATAAAACGACAAAATCCTTCAAGTTGTATTTTACCAAATTCGGGGATTGTAAATATCCCCTTATTTTCATCTAATCGCATTGGAAGTTTCCTATAAATCCTATAAAAAGTAAATTTCGTTATTTATTCCTTATTGATCTATACGAATAAATACGACAAAAATTGCCATGTAGTTTTGTTAATTATATCCCGTAAAATTCTACCCATATACAAATAATATATATCTATATTATATATATATATATAATAAAAAGGAGAGGTCCTTTTTTTAATCTTTCTTAAAGGTTAAAACAGGGCGGATTACTTATCGTCGAATGGTATAATTTCAATGCATTATCACATTAAATGATAAGATTAAATGAAGGGAAAAGAACAATTTTGCCATTATTTCCTTTTTGGTTGACAAATGTGCATTCACTATGCTATAATGAGAAGTGAAACATGAAATGAAAATTGGATCTTTCTACGCATTATGTTTGGCATCTTAAAACAAACAAGTTGTATGATGCTCAGTTATACATCCGAAAACTAAGCATTTTACCTTCTTTCCCTATAAGTCCAAATAGGGACTTTAAATCCCTTATTAAATCTGTTTTCTGTTTTAAAGGGGACTTTAAATCCCTTACCTTAAAGGGGACTGCAAATCCCTTACCTTAATAAGGGACTTTAAATCCCTTATTTTCCAATACCTTACCGGGGGACTTCAAATCCCCCTACGAAATAATCGAGTGATAAAGCAGGGGACTCAAAATTCCCCAAATCAAGATCTAATTGATCTGGGGATGGCGACATAGCCAAGTGGTAAGGCAGGGGACTGCAAATCCCCCATCCCCAGTTCAAATCCGGGTGTCGCCTTGTTAGGGTAAATAAAGTGAAAGAAATGTGGTAAGATCAATTACCAACAGTATATCCCTATTAGGACGTACTACCAGGGAATTCCTAGTGATGAAGCTATATACTTCATCAGAGAAGTATTTATAATATTTCTCTGCCCCGGGGCAATTCAGATCAAATATCAACTTCGCAATATTTGATCGAGACAAAGATTTGATCAAACAAAAATCTTTATATATTTGCATATCCAATACTTAGCGATAAAATTTACTTGTATAAGTAAAACTTATGGAACTATATGAATAGTTCCGGTGGGATTAATTAGGAATCGAATTACTAGATTCGGTATGAATAAGAGAACATAGTATGTTATACTATTTAATTTTTATTGAATAAAAAATACGAAGTAATACTCTAGGGATTCTGATTCCTCTTTTTGGGTTTTGGTAAAAAGCAGACTAATCTCTACTCTATGAGATCAAATCTCGAGTTATTGTAAAACGAAGGGAAAATAAATCATGGAAGTAAATATCCTCGCATTTATTGCTGTTGCATTGTTCATTTCGGTCCCTACTGCTTTTTTAGTTATCATTTACGTCAAAACGGTGAGTCAAAGTAATTGACTTGTATCATCAAGTCAGTGATTACTGATAACTAAATCAATTCTAGTTATAGATCATCAGTAAAAAAAAGGGAATAAAGGTCGTATTAAGGAGTAGAAATTGATTTGGAAAAGAAGTAGTACGAAGTAAAATAAAAACCTTCCTTTCACTTTTATTTTGTACTACTTCTTCTACACAGATATTAGATTATTAGATCTAATAGCCCTTGGACCATGGGGTCCTTGAATATGGGATAAGGACCTGGTAAAAACAAGGCTAATCACAATCTTTTTATTATTTTATTATATGCCCTTGGAAAAAGGAATTTTATGTAGACAGAACATAGGTCTAGTTCTGAACAGACCTACTTTGCAAAAGTATTTTGCTGTACAGGAAAAATAAAATACTTTCTATGGAAAAGGGATGTATGGTTGAGAGAGAGCAGCACTGCTCCATATGCTGTTGTTCCGAGAACAGACTCGTATTATTTGCAATCATTCGATGAAAACGTAAAAGTAGCATAAATAAAAGTACATATAGTACTTCGTATATGTATAAATATCCAGTATTTTCGTATTAAAAAAATACGAAAATACGAGGGTAAAGGATGCATTCCTTTATGCATATCCGATTTTATTTCATAAATATTTGATTTTGATAATATCATTGATCATTCAATATTAATAGATCATTAATGAACATAAAAAATTTTCATCTCAATAATTGTTCTCAATTCAATTAGTAAAATTAGAAGTAGACTATTAGTCTTATTAAAGTCCACTTCTACCCCATACTACGAGTGAAATAGAAAACGTAAAAACTACCATTAGAGCAGCCCAAGCGATATCGACTATATCCATATGAATCCCTCTATAAAAAAAAATAATTATTATTAATAATTAATATTATTAATGATAATGGAACTAATCAGGATAGTGCAAAGTGGAAATTTTTCACTTTGCAACAATAGTTGATAATATAAACATTTAAAATCAAATTTTATTCGGCTATATTAGTAATATGACCTAGAGCCGCACAAGTTGACTCCAAAAGTTATGGAATGCAAATGCAAACTTTCTCATCGAGAAAGAGACAATTAATTTTAATTCTATTGATTCCGTTGGGAAAGATGCCCAAGCTTGCATCTGATTATACATAAAAAAGCGCAAAAGTCGGGGTAACTACAACTAAAAAAAAAGGGGGGGAAAGGATACCCCTGTGAAAATCCCACTGATTTGTCTTGTAATGCTCACCGATAACTAAAAATATGAAATGAATAGTTTCAAATTATTCGATTGCCCATGACCCTAAAATGGGCAACTATTTGGATAGTCAGACCAAATATAATCCAATCCTTATTTTATAATTATAATTTAAAAAATAAAAAAAAGGGATCTTTTTTATTTTTAGATACAGTATTCTCGTTTCTAAAAAAATGGTTGTACTTATACTTACATTATCCTTCCTAACACAGATCTACGAAACCCTTTTTTCTATCTCAAGAAAAAAATAGGATTTATTTTGGATATGATAATTCAATGTTATTCATCGAAATGTTGGCAGAATTAACCAATGAATTGGTTATTTGTTGAAATAACCAGATATAGATACATCTATAGAATCCTTAGTAGATGTATCTAGTCTACCCAATTTTCCCTTTTTTGTACTTCTCTGAAGTGGGGATCGACCGAAGAATTGGTAAATTTATTGGACCGGGACTGACGGGGCTCGAACCCGCAACTTCCGTCTTGACAGGGCGGTACTCTAACCAATTGAACTACAATCCCACTAGGTACAGTTAACCTATTACTCTCTAATAGGATTTTTTATTAGTGCCGGTCAAATAAAAAATTTATGAAAGTATCTGTTCGTTTCTTTTCTTTCTATATTGGGTATTAATATATACCTTGTCATCGATTAGATGACAATGAATATCAATCTATGATATTCAGGTTGGTATTGGGCCGAGCTGGATTTGAACCAGCGTAAGCATATTGCCAACGGATTTACAGTCCGTCCCCATTAGCCACTCGGGCATCGACCCAGGAACAAAAAATGGAAAGTCATTAGAATACTTATTAGGTAGGTCTCCTAATGACTTTTCTAGCATAGTACCCCTAGGGGAAATCGAATCCCCGTTGCCTCCTTGAAAGAGAGATGTCCTGGGCCACTAGACGATAGGGGCCCACTTATTATCATAATATCAAAATCCCTAGGAAATTGTCAAGAATATGAAACAAAAATAATCTTTTTTTTTAGTGATTTAAAAACATTTATTCTATATTAAATAAAGCCTCAAAACTCAAAAGAGGCTTTGCTTTTATATCCTTATAGCTTTAGTTTAAAGCCCAAAAATATTGGGGCATTGCTACGGATATATCTATTACGTTGAATCAAAAGGTGGAACAATGATGGAAAATAAAATATTTTATTTAGTTTAGAAAATGCCTCTTCCTAGCAATATTGCGTACGAGATCCCCCAATTCAATGTATTACGGAATTTATAGCCCTTTCTTTTGAACCGAATGCTAATTTGATTCAAAGTTTACGGGGATTCGCTCGCGGAACCCGTAGTGAAGCGATATAGATGTTTGGTCCTCTGAACCAACACTTATTATACAGTGCGTGTGTTTCCAGATGGGCACAAACAATCGGATATTGTTATTTACGAAATATCGTAGATGCCGATCTCTACCTCAGATCGAAACAATCTTATGCGTAAATCTAAGTGATAAACAGACAGACCAATAAGAGAGTCATCTCACAGCCACGCAGTCTAATCAATTCGAATTTAATAATAGGTCAACACAATTTTAGGGTATAAATCTAACCCTTTCTATAACATATAACAAAGTCGAAGAATTCAATCGAATACCTAATGGGTCAATAGTACTAATTGACATGATTGAAACAGGATCGGTTCTCGAACAATATTGATAAATCCATAGATATAGATCTATCTATATTCACATTGATATTCTATGTGGATCCATTTATATTATTTAATATATACCCGATATGTAGTCGACTTAGCCATTGATCATTTCATGATCAAAAGCACTTTTAACTCAGTGGTAGAGTAACGCCATGGTAAGGCGTAAGTCATCGGTTCAAGCCCGATAAAGGGCTCCGCCCGGTGTTCATTTTTCACAGAATTAAAAAAACCTGTGAAAAACAATAAAAAATACCTGTCATTATCAATTTTAGGTTCAACATCTGGTATAACGGAATAGAGCAGATTGAGAACAACTAGAATGCTATCTAGACTATTTATCAGATATAGTCTTTTTTTCTTCATCTTTCTACTATAGGACGAGGAATAGTATAAGAAGGCATAATCTATTTCCTTTTCGTAATTTTGTATCTTCTTTCGGCCCAAAAGAGGTAAATAAGAAGGAGAAGTAAGTGAACCTGACCCATTGACTGATGAATATATTAGCTATTCTGATATTGAAAATTGAGGGGGATTTTGAAAGTGGATCTTTCAATTATTTGAAGTTGTTCAAATGATTTAATTTAATATTTGGTTATTGATTGGATGTTCTGTCGAATGAACAGTTATGATCTTTTATTCTCCGGGAAAAAATGTAGATGGAAGTCTGAAAGGAAAGTCAATATTTCTTTATCTCTAACTCATATATCTCTAACTCATAAGTTTATTCATATCTATAGAATCCAATTGATTTAATATCTAATTCAAATCATTGATTTACCAAACATTCTTATATTAATGTAGTAAAAATTTGACTTTGATCATTCTACCGGTAGAAAATGGATTGGAATTCAGATATAAAAAAAGATAAGAAATGGGCAATGTAAAAAAGGGAACTGTAAATTTTACACTATAGTGAAATACATTTTTTTATTCTTCTGAATAGAAGGAAAAGAATAAATAGATTTATTTACTCTAGCTCTGCTAGAATTATTCTTTTTGTTGTTCTTATTTACTACGTAGGAATAATGTAGTAATAATAAACATAGAGACTTATTAAATAAATAAAAATACTACTATCGATTTTGTTGATCTTGGATTTAGGTTCAAGACATCTAATATTTATTCCATCTAATATTGAATGGAATAGATGTGGTTAATGTTATTTGGTTATTACCAGGGAGGAAGAACAGAAAAGCTAATTTGCTTTTCCATCAGTTGTTCTTCTTATATTTATTCCATTCAGAAGGTAATTTGAGGATCAGAAATAAACTGAATAGAAACAACATCATGCATTTACCTATATTGCATTGGTTCGGTTTAGCGGATAATATCTGTGCCAACAAGAAATGTTCGGAACCCAATTAATAATTTGTTGAAAGGGATATGATGTATGAAAAATTATCCATAGATAGACAAACCAGCGTATACCTTTTGATTTTATCAGATAGGGTGTTCGGAAAAGGTCGGAATAGTTAAATAGGAGGATTACTATGACTATAGCCCTTGGAAAGTCTTCCAAAGAGGAACAAACTTTATTTGATACTATGGATGACTGGCTACGCAGAGACCGTTTTGTTTTTGTGGGTTGGTCTGGTCTATTGCTTTTTCCTTGTGCTTATTTTGCCCTAGGTGGATGGTTCACGGGTACAACCTTTGTGACTTCATGGTATACTCATGGATTGGCCAGTTCGTATTTGGAAGGTTGTAATTTTTTAACTGCCGCAGTTTCTACGCCTGCTAATAGTTTAGCACATTCTTTGCTGCTATTATGGGGTCCTGAAGCACAAGGAGATTTTACTCGTTGGTGCCAATTAGGTGGTCTATGGACTTTCGTTGCTCTTCATGGTGCTTTTGGTCTAATAGGCTTCATGTTACGCCAATTTGAACTTGCTCGATCTGTACAATTGCGACCTTATAATGCAATTGCGTTCTCTGCTCCGATTGCTGTTTTTGTTTCTGTATTCTTGATCTATCCATTAGGCCAGTCTGGTTGGTTTTTTGCACCTAGTTTTGGTGTAGCGGCTATTTTCCGATTTATCCTCTTTTTTCAAGGTTTTCATAATTGGACCTTGAATCCATTTCATATGATGGGAGTTGCCGGAGTATTGGGTGCTGCTCTTCTATGTGCTATTCACGGTGCTACCGTGGAAAATACTTTATTCGAAGACGGTGATGGTGCAAATACGTTCCGTGCTTTTAACCCAACTCAAGCTGAAGAGACTTATTCTATGGTAACTGCTAACCGTTTCTGGTCCCAAATTTTTGGGGTTGCTTTTTCCAATAAACGTTGGTTACATTTCTTCATGTTATTTGTGCCAGTGACCGGTTTATGGATGAGTGCCATTGGAGTAGTTGGTCTAGCTCTAAACTTACGTGCCTATGACTTTGTTTCTCAGGAGATTCGTGCGGCAGAAGATCCTGAATTTGAAACTTTCTACACAAAAAATATTCTCTTGAACGAAGGTATTCGTGCTTGGATGGCGGCTCAAGATCAGCCTCATGAAAACCTTATATTCCCTGAGGAGGTTCTACCCCGTGGAAACGCTCTTTAATGGAACTCTATCTTTAGCTGGTCGTGACCAAGAAACTACTGGTTTCGCTTGGTGGGCTGGTAATGCCCGACTTATCAATTTGTCAGGTAAATTACTTGGGGCTCACGTGGCTCATGCCGGATTAATTGTATTCTGGGCTGGAGCAATGAATCTATTTGAAGTGGCTCATTTTGTATCGGAAAAGCCTATGTATGAACAAGGATTGATTTTACTTCCCCATCTAGCTACTTTAGGATGGGGAGTCGGTCCTGGTGGGGAAATTGTGGACACTTTTCCCTATTTTGTATCTGGGGTACTTCACTTAATTTCTTCTGCAGTTTTAGGTTTTGGTGGTATTTATCACGCACTAATCGGACCCGAAACTTTAGAAGAATCTTTTCCATTTTTTGGTTATGTCTGGAAAGATAGAAATAAAATGACTACAATTTTAGGTATTCACTTAATTTTGCTAGGTGTTGGTGCTTTTCTTCTAGTCTTCAAGGCTTTGTATTTTGGTGGCATATATGATACCTGGGCTCCTGGTGGTGGAGATGTAAGAAAAATTATGAACCTTACGCTTAACCCAGTTGCTATATTTGGTTATTTGCTCAAGTCTCCTTTTGGAGGAGAGGGATGGATTGTTAGCGTGGACAATCTAGAAGATATAATCGGAGGACATGTATGGTTAGGTTCCATTTGTATTTTCGGTGGTATCTGGCACATCTTAACAAAACCTTTTGCATGGGCTCGTCGTGCGTTTGTATGGTCAGGAGAAGCCTACTTGTCCTATAGTTTAGCTGCTCTTTCTATCTTTGGTTTTATTGCTTGTTGTTTTGTTTGGTTTAACAATACAGCTTATCCCAGTGAATTCTATGGGCCAACCGGCCCAGAGGCGTCTCAAGCTCAAGCATTTACTTTTCTAGTTAGAGATCAACGTCTTGGAGCTAGTGTAGGGTCTGCCCAGGGGCCTACTGGTTTAGGTAAATATCTAATGCGTTCTCCTACTGGAGAAATTATCTTCGGAGGAGAAACAATGCGTTTTTGGGATCTTCGTGCTCCCTGGTTGGAACCTCTAAGGGGTCCTAATGGTTTGGACCTGAGTAAGTTGAAAAAGGACATACAACCCTGGCAAGAACGACGTTCAGCGGAATATATGACTCATGCTCCTTTAGGTTCTTTAAATTCTGTGGGTGGTGTAGCTACCGAGATTAATGCGGTGAATTATGTATCACCCCGAAGTTGGTTAGCCACCTCTCATTTTGTTCTAGGATTTTTCTTTTTCGTGGGTCATTTGTGGCATGCAGGAAGAGCTCGCGCAGCTGCAGCAGGATTTGAGAAAGGAATTGATCGTGATTTTGAACCTGTTCTTTCCATGACCCCTCTTAATTAAACGATAAAATAAACTAGATAAAATCATAATTCATCTAATTTCTTTTCATTTACCATGTTGGGAGACGGGATAGCAGGATCCTTCGATATTTTTTTCCAACTGAGTCCTTATTGCTCGGCTATATAGCCGAGCCTTTTTTTGCTACTGATCTGATAAGATCGATTGTTTAATCGAAAAAAAGGAGAGAGAGGGATTCGAACCCTCGATAGTTTTTAAAACTATACCGGTTTTCAAGACCGGAGCCATCAACCACTCGGCCATCTCTCCCGGACGAGGCCAACTGGTCCTATTTTACTCCGACAGATAATAATTAATTCAATTATGATCAATGAAAATCCGTAGTGCATTTGATGCAGAATTTGACCGGATGGGGATCGAATGGTATAGTCTATTGAATCTGTTGAAAGCTTTTAAGATCACAACAATGACTATTGCTTTCCAATCGTCTGTGTTTGCATTAATTGCAATTTCATTTCTCCTAGTGATTGGTGTACCTGTCGCACTTGCCTCTCCTACTGGTTGGTCAAGTAGCAAAAATGTGCTATTTTCAGGAATATCATTATGGATTGGATCAGTCTTTTTAGTAGGTATTCTGAATTCTTTTATATCTTAGATATGTTTTAAGATCTTTTGGGTTGAAACCCTCCCTCCCCTTTCCGTAGGGCATTAATAGTTCGCAAGGGCATTTCCTAAAAATACCAAGAAACTAAATTAAAGTGTTCTTGGGAGGGTTTATTTTATTATTGGTAGTATTAATCATCATACTTATACTACTAAAGTATGTACCCACATAGAAGTGGTAATATATAGGGATATATATTATATTATCCCTATAACGAGTCAAATGCGGGTATTGTTTAATGGATAAAATTTATTCTTGCCAAGGATAAGATGCGGGTTCGATTCCCGCTACCCGCCCATCTGGAGGATGAAATCCTAACAAGGAATAATTATTGGTTTGGTCATATCTTTTCCTGGTTTATCAAACCATTCTCCAGGGAATTAAGAATGGATAAAAAGCTTATTGTATTTTTAGCGGAGACGGGATTTGAACCCGTGACTTCAAGGTTATGAGCCTTGCGAGCTACCAAACTGCTCTACTCCGCGCTATCCTTTCATATGACCTTTACTATAATAGCAAAAAATAGGTGTATTGAGCAACCCCTGAGAAATGATATTATCCCTCCCTATATAGGGAAGGACTTTTCTATCATCACAATAACCTTAAAGAACGAATCTTTTTTTCCTCCTACCAACTCGATTTTGTTACCCCAGCCAACAAACATGCGTGAGCCATCTCACGGATTATATATCCGGACAACTCAAAATCTCGATAGTTAGCTCTAGGGCTTCCAGTCGTCAAACAACGTCGACGAAGACGTGTAGGTGCACTATTACGTGGTGAAGATTGTAATTTTATATAAATTTTCATTTTCTCATCTAATGATGATACTTCGCTCATATCTTTTTTCAAAGATTGACGAAGGAAATTATATTTCCTTTCCAATCTTTGTTTCTTTTTCTCTCTTTCAATGAGACTTTTTCTTGCCATAATTATTCAGTCAATTTTTATCGAGGAATCAAAATAAAATAAAATATAGATCAAATTTTAGATGGATAAGTATTACGTGTATTATTCCTTATTTTAAATACAGAGAGATTAGATTTATAATCTATATATCTCCTCAAATTTAAAAGAATTAACCAAATTTGCCTGATGTAGAGGCAATTAAGAAAGCTGCATAGGTAAATATATAACCTACGGAAAAGTGAGCTAATCCAACTAATCGTGCTTGAACGATGGAAAGAGCTACCGGCTTGTCCCTCCATCGAACTAAATTGGCCAAAGGTGTGCGTTCATGGGCCCATGCGAGAGTTTCAATAAGTTCCTGCCAATATCCACGCCAGGAAATAAGAAACATAAATCCAGTAGCCCAAACAAGATGCCCGAATAAGAACATCCACGCCCAGACAGATAAACTGTTCATACCGAAAGGATTGTATCCATTAATAAGTTGTGAAGAGTTTAACCAAAGATAATCTCTTGACCATCCCATTAAATAAGTGGAAGATTCATTAAATTGCGCAACATTCCCCTGCCATAAGGTGATATGCTTCCAATGCCAATAGAAAGTAACCCATCCAATGGTATTCAACATCCAAAAAACTGCCAAATAAAAAGCATCCCAGGCCGAAATATCGCAAGTACCACCCCGTCCCGGACCATCGCAAGGAAAACTATAACCAAAATCTTTCTTATCAGGCATTAACTTGGAACCACGCGCATCTAAAGCACCTTTTACTAAAATCAATGTAGTTGTATGCAAACCTAGAGCAATAGCATGATGAACCAAAAAGTCTCCAGGACCAATTGTTAAGAACAGTGAATTTTTATTATCGTTAATAGCATTCAACCAACCAGGTAACCATATGCTTTTACCAGCATTGAATGCTGGATCATTTGCTGAAGATAAGAGTACATCAAAACCATATAAAGTCTTACCATGAGCAGATTGTATCCACTGAGCAAATATAGGCTCGATCAAGATCTGTTTTTCTGGAGTACCAAAAGCAAGCATAACATCGTTATGAACATAAAGTCCCAAGGTATGAAAACCTAGGAATAAACTAGCCCAACTCAAATGAGATATTATAGCTTCCTTATGCTCCAACATTCTCGCCAATACATTATCCTTATTCTGTTCTGGATTATAATCCCTAATGAGGAATATAGCTCCATGAGCAAACGCCCCTGTCATAATGAATCCGGCAATGTATTGATGATGAGTATACAATGCAGCTTGGGTAGTGAAGTCTTGTGCTATGAATGCATAGGCGGGTAAAGAATACATGTGTTGAGCTACCAAGGAAGTTATAACTCCCAAAGAAGCTAGAGCAAGACCTAATTGAAAATGAAGAGAATTATTTATTGTGTTATAAAGACCCTTATGTCCGCGGCCTAATAGGCCTCCCGGAGGAATATGTGCTTCTAAAATATCTTTTATACTGTGTCCGATCCCAAAGTTGGTTCTATACATATGACCAGCAATAAAAAAGACAAATGCAATAGCTAAATGATGATGAGCAATATCAGTTAGCCATAAACTTTGAGTTTGTGGGTGGAATCCTCCAAGAAGAGTTAGGATCGCAGTTCCCGACCCTTGAGAGGTACCAAAAAAATGATTACTAGAATCAGGATTTTGAGCATAAAGATTCCACTGACCTGTAAAAAGTGGTTCTAAACCTTGGGGATACGGTAATACATTCAAGAAATTATCCCATCTTATGTGTTCCCCCCTTGATTCAGGAATAGCGACATGAATTAAATGTCCCGTCCAAGCCAAAGAACTGACTCCGAAGAGCCCAGACAAATGATGATTGAGACGAGATTCGGCATTTTTAAACCATGAAACACTTGGTTTCCATTGAGGTTGTAAATGCAACCGACCCGCTATTAAAAAGATAGAAGAAAGAAATAGCAAGAAAAGAGCTCCGGTATAAAGATCTTCATTAGTGCGTAAGCCAATTGTATACCACCACTGATAAACACCAGAATAAGCAATATTGACCGGACCGGGGGCGCCTCCTCGGGTAAAGGCTTCTACGGCCGGTTGACCAAAATGAGGATCCCAAATTGCATGAGCAATAGGTCTTACATGTAAGGGGTCGTGGACCCATGCTTCGAAATTGCCTTGCCAAGCCACGTGGAATAAATTACCAGAGGTCCACAAAAAGATTATAGCTAACTGACCAAAGTGAGAAGCAAAAATCTTCTGATAAAGGCGTTCTTCGGTAATATCATCATGACTTTCAAAGTCATGTGCAGTAGCAATACCAAACCAAATACGACGAGTAGTTGGGTCCTGGGCCAAGCCTTGGCTGAACTTTGGAAATCTTGATGCCATAATGCTTTTCAAATCCTCCTAGCCATTATCCTACTGCAATAATTCTTGCTAGGAAGAACGCCCATGTTGTGGCGATTCCACCCAGAAGGTAATGAGTTACTCCTACAGCACGTCCTTGGACAATACTCAAGGCTCTGGGCTGGATAGCAGGAGCAACCTTTAATTTGTTATGGGCCCAAACAATAGATTCAATCAGTTCTTGCCAATACCCACGACCACTGAATAGGAACATTAGACTAAAGGCCCAAACGAAATGAGCACCTAAAAATAAAAGACCATATGCAGATAATGAAGAACCGTAAGATTGGATTACTTGAGAGGCTTGTGCCCATAGAAAGTCACGGAGCCACCCGTTAATTGTAATGGAACTCTGTGCAAAGTTGCCTCCTGTAATATGAGTTACTACTCCCTGATCACTTATACTACCCCAAACATCGGACTGCATTTTCCAGCTGAAATGGAATATTACTACCGAAATTGCATTGTACATCCAAAATAAACCTAGGAAGACATGATCCCAGGCAGATACTTGACATGTTCCTCCTCTCCCAGGCCCATCGCAGGGAAAACGAAAACCAAGATTTACTTTATCAGGTATTAAACGAGAGCTACGGGCAAATAAGACACCCTTAAGTAGTATTAGTACAGTCACATGGATAGTAAATGCATGAATATGGTGCACTAAAAAATCTGCAGTTCCTAATGGAATAGGTAACAAAGCCACTTTGGCACCTACTGCTACCAAATCACCACCTCCCCAGGTTAAGCTGGTGCTTGCTGTTGCATCAGGAGCTGTCAAACTAGGAGCCGAGGCATGAGTATTTTGTATCCATTGAGCAAAGATAGGTTGTAATTGTATAGCAGTATCTGAAAACATATCTTGAGGACGTCCTAAAGCACTCATAGTATCATTATGAATATACAGACCAAAACTATGGAAGCCTAAGAATATACATGCCCAGTTGAGATGTGATACAATTGTATCACGATGTCTCAAAACACGATCCAAAAGATTGTTGTATTGAGTAGTCGGGTCATAGTCTCTTACCATAAAAATAGCTGCATGTGCAGCAGCGCCAACTATGAGAAATCCACCAATCCACATGTGGTGCGTGAACAGAGAGAGTTGGGTACCATAGTCAATAGCTAGATACGGATAAGGGGGCATAGAATACATGTGGTGAGCTACGACAATAGTTAAAGAACCTAACATAGCTAGGTTAAGAGCTAATTGAGCATGCCATGAGGTGGTTAAGATCTCGTAAAGACCTCTATGACCCTCCCCTGTAAATGGACCTTTATGAGCTTCCAAAATTTCCTTGAGGTTATGGCCAATACCCCAATTAGTCCTATACATATGACCAGCAATCAGAAAGAGAACTGCAATAGCCAAATGGTGATGTGCAGTATCGGTCAGCCATAGACCCCCCGTTACCGGATTTAGTCCTCCACGAAAAGTCAAAAATTCTGAATATTTCGACCAATTTAGGGTGAAAAATGGGGTCAACCCCTCAGCAAAACTGGGATAAAGTTGAGCTAAAAGCTCACGATTTGAAATAAATTCATGAGGAAGTGGTATCTCTTTAGGGTCCACTCCAGCATCTAGGAGTTGGTTAATAGGTAAAGAAACGTGTACTTGGTGTCCTGCCCAAGATAGAGACCCAAGTCCTAATAACCCTGATAAATGGTGGTTCAACATTGATTCTACATCTTGGAACCAAGTCAATTTTGGAGCAGCTTTGTGATAATGAAACCAACCAGCAAAAAGCATTAACGCTGCAAAGATCAATGCACCAATTGCGGTGCAGTAAAGTTGTAATTCACTAGTTATTCCGGATGATCGCCAAATCTGGAAGAATCCAGAGGTTATTTGTATTCCTCGAAAACCTCCACCTACATCTCCATTCAAAATTTCTTGACCTACTATTGGCCAAACTACCTGAGCACTAGGTTTGATGTGAGTAGGATCACCCAGCCATGCTTCATAATTGGAGAAACGAGCGCCGTGAAAATACATCCCACTTAGCCAAATAAATATGACGGCTAGTTGACCAAAATGAGCACTAAATACTTTGCGAGAGATCTCTTCCAAATCATTAGTATGGCTATCAAAATCGTGAGCATCAGCATGTAGGTTCCAGATCCAAGTGGTAGTATTAGGTCCCTTAGATAGTGTCTTTGAGAAATGACCGGGTTTAGCCCATTTTTCAAAAGATGTTTTAATAGGATCCCTCTCCACAACAATCTTTACTTCTGGTTCCGGTGAACGAATGATCATTGAGTTCTCCTCTTTCCAGACGAGACATGAGAAAAAACCCGCCAAACGAATTTATATGTTTTCAACTCGTTCCTCTCTTTATTTCCTAGTTCAGGACTGGAGCGACTATTATACGGAAGTCGCTCTGAGGCAGGTGTTCCAATTTATTATGACATATCCCACAGGTGCTCAATGGACCGTTACGATATGGTAAAGCTTTCTCATTGGGTGGGAAAAATAATTGTGTAATTTGTAATATCATTATTATCTTCATATCCAGATTTATGTCCTAGATCACATTTATTAATCACAAAAGTTTTGAATTATTCAAAATATTAATAGATCTTTAATAAATCAATATTTATATCTCCGGACGGGATTTAACCCTATTCAAAAGATCCCTTTCATTAACGATCCATAAAAGGTATTCTTTGTTATATTGTCAATATAATTATGTCTAAAATGACAACTCAATAAGAGAAGCTAATTCGATCGAATAGTATGAGACATTAATTTATCCTGGATGTAGAAAATATTTCATAATTCTGACGATTGTATGGTAATCAATATATTTTCATTCTCCAAAACGTCCCGTAATCTTTAACCAATTTTGTGCTTCGATATAATTGCTTGGAGCAAGCGCTATAGCTTGTTTCCAATACTCAGCAGCTTGATCGAACCAAACCTCCGCAATTTCAGGATCTCCTTGTCGAATGGCCTGTTCTCCTCGGTCGGGATAGGTCAACTTAGAAAAGTCTTCTTCCCTTAGAACCGTACTTGAGAGTTTCCCACCTCATACGGCTCAATTCACTATTTTTTAGTCCTTTACCCAAACTTCCAAACTAGAAGATAGGGAATAAGTTCAGGTTAACCGAAATAACAGAAAGGGTCAATGACATGAGTTTCAAACTTCACTTTCGATAAATGATCAGGTTTTATCTTTTCTCCCACCCTCATAAAGATGAATATAGAAACAACGAGATCTACTTCAGATTATCCGGATAGAAGTCTTTTTAAGGGGTAACTATCTATGTTCTGTATAGAAATTTCGAATAGTACTTTCCATCTGCAACTTGTAGGAGAGTACTTAACATCTTTAGGATCTGATGCTACACCGTTGCTCAATAGCCTAGTAAATCAACTATATTACATAAGTTGATTTGTCAGTGAGCAGATTTGATCGTATCAGTCCCAACTTTCAATAATTGATCTTTATGGTGCTTTCCCCATCAATTTAAATGATTAAATTCTTTTTTATCCATGGAATATTGAGGCTCTATTTATCCATTCATATTTGGGCTCCTATGAGGGATATTCTTTTTACTACAGCTGATAAAAACCGTCCTTTGGACGATGCATATGTAGAAAGTCTCTTCTTTTGTTCTTCTCCGTAGTTCTAAACGAATTCATTCTATAGTACAGATAGCCGCACGTAATGACAGATCAAGGCCGTATTATTAAGAGCTTGTGGTAAAGACGGGTTTCGTTCTAATGCCTGGAAATAATATTCCAAAGCTTTAGTATGTTCCCCGTTACTCGTGTGGATAAGACCTATATTATATAGTATGTAACTTCGGTCGTAAGGGTCGATTTCCAATCGCATGGCTTCATAATAATTTTGTAAAGCTTCCGCATATTCCCCTTCGGATTGAGCTGACATCCGTTACGGTCGTTCATTCAATTGAAATGATCTCCGTTCCAAAACCGTACATGAGATTTTAACCTCATACGGCTCCTCCTTTTTTTACATAATAAGTAAAGTAATCCGTTGAATCGGTCTTAGCCCATATTATGAATTAACAGGAGCTAGTGTATTTCTTATTAATCTCTAGCCATCCTTCTTGCAAAGACTCTTTTTTTAATACCAAGGATTTTAGCACTTAAAAACAGAACCTCCAACACTTTCTTTGTCCTTAACGCATTGTATTTTACGGGGATTATTCACTTCAACAATCTCCGATGGTTCTAACGGTATCCGAAGTACAAACGAGATGGATGTTTGTTGTCTCAACCATTTTCACTAGCCCTTAAAGGGTCATGTTTATGATAACGAAGCGTTTGTGTTGTCGATTCCCACACGTAGTGCTTTTTCCCCTATGCGTGCCTATCAGATAGGTTTGACCATTAGAACCTATTACACACATAGGTTTAACCTTTCGCTTGATACTAGTAATATCAGAAGATAAAAGCATCTAAGGCTGCATCAATCGGGGATACACGACAGAAAGAATTGTTCTATTTCACTCACTTTCACTATGCGTAAGTTTTCATTGACTCAATATTCCGCCATTCCCTGAAACGATAAAGACAGAAATAAAAAAAAAGTATCAAATCACACCATCTCTGTAATAGGTGAATGCCTCTTTTTCCCCTGAAGCCATTGGGATTATTTGCAATAAGATATCCGCTACAATTGTGAAGGTCTTATCGATAAAATTGTCATTTCTCTGAGATCTAGGCATAGTCAATTATAAATTTTAGAATTTCCTTCATTCCTCATATAGAAATGATCCCATGAATAAAATGATTTTCCGACGCACAATAGCATAATTAAATGGATTTCCTTCTGATCGTAAATATTCCGTATATTAACCTTATTCTTTCTATCGTTTTCTCCCAACCCACTCAATAGGATGATCTCATCATCCCGCAACCACGTTGTATTTACGTGACAGAGGAAATAAAGTAAATAAAACAAATATTGGTATGGGAAAGGAAAATCACATTGTTATGTAACGTACAGAGAGACAGATGTGCATGAATCGAATCCCTCCTTTTCATTCTCAATTTAAATTCGACAGGAATAATATTCTACGACTAACAATTCATTAATCTTCAAACTGATTCGTTTACTATCTATTATTTTTTTAACTAATCCAATATATTGTGACTTTTTTTTTAAAAGATTCAAATGGTTTGGTACCCTCATTTTATCCCTCTGGGAAAGATCTATATTGTTATTAATTATATTTATCGATCTTTGTTGATCTTTTATAGAAATTAAATCTTGGGGTTTGCAACGATAACTTGGTATATCTACTATACGATCATTGACCAGGATATGTCTATGGCTTACTAATTGTCTGGCTCCAGGAATGGTAAGCGCCATTCCCAATCGAAAAATAATGTTATCCAAACGCATTTCAAGTAATTGCAATAGCACCTGACCCGTTGATCCCTTGGATCTTCTAGCAATACGAGCATATTGAAGTAATTGTCGCTCTGTAAGTCCGTAATGAAAACGTACTCTTTGTTTTTCTTTTAGGCGGATAGGATATTTAGAAGGTTTAGGAGATTTATGATGTTTTTTCGTCCTAGGCTCTTCAATTCTGTTGGGTTTTTTCTTACTGAGTCCTGGTAAAGTTTTTAGACGATTTATTATTTTTAAACGAGGTCCGCGATAACGGGACATAAAAACTCCTTATTTCACGACACAAAATGAACAAATAATGCTGGAAAGAGGAATAGTATAAACAGTACGAATAATGAAATAATATATTTTATATAGAGAACGGCACTTTTTATTTTCATTTTGTATTGGAGAGGTCCAATAAAATATGTTCCAATCATTCATTTCGTTTCTAGTTGAAACAGAAACATATTATGCCATGATAGACTCGGTGGACTGACGATCATAAAAGGAAGAGTCTTCTCCCTATTTTATAGATCCTAACAAAACATGCTTAATAATGAAAAGAATGAAAAAGAGCCTTCTATCGGGATCGAACCGATGACCGTCGCATTACAAGTGCGATGCTCTAACCTCTGAGCTAAGCAGGCTTACATCAATGGAGGATGTAACCACATCCTTATTGGTGTGAAATTCAGAGATCTCTTCGAAATCGAAGCTATTAATAAATATACAATCGATATTCTATATAAGAAATCTAATAAGAATAATACAAGAATAATACAATTCAGATTAGAATGGAACCTTGTTTGAATATATAAACAAGATATAGGATCTTATATGCATTCATCATATAAGAATGGGGCGTGGCCAAGCGGTAAGGCAACAGGTTTTGGTCCTGCTATTGCGAAGGTTCGAATCCTTTCGTCCCAGATGGGACAAATAGTAATATTTCAAATAAATAAGAATGGTAAATCCAATTTAATTTATACTTTTTTCTTATTTCTCATCATTTCATAGACTATACTTATGGAAGGGAAATATAATAAGGCATAAATATGGAAAGGTATATTTTTGTGGTGTAGGATAGGAACACAAATCAAATTTTAAAAAGGCTAATTTATAATTTATGAAATTAGCCTATTGGATGTATGCTGGTCCTGCTCATATTGGAACTCTACGAGTAGCTAGTTCCTTCAAAAATGTGCATGCCATTATGCATGCTCCTCTAGGAGATGATTATTTTAATGTAATGCGTTCTATGTTAGAACGCGAAAGAGATTTTACTGCTGCAAGTGCTAGCATAGTAGATCGTCATGTATTAGCACATGGATCTCAAGAAAGAGTTGTGGATAATATTCTCCGGAAAGATAAGGAGGAACGTCCCGATCTTATTATATTGACACCTACATGTACCTCTAGTATTTTGCAAGAGGATTTACAAAACTTTGTGTATAGAGCATCCATAATTTCTGATTCCAACGTCATTTTTGCGGATGTGGATCATTATCAAGTGAATGAAATTCAGGCAGCGGATAGAACTTTGGAACAGGTAGTTCGATATTATTTAGATAGATTAGATAGATGCTATAGACAAGAAAAATTGGATCAATTCCTGACAAATGCGCCTTCTGTCAATATAATTGGAATTTTTACATTGGGTTTTCATAATCAACACGATTGTCGTGAGTTGAGACGTTTGTTACGAGATCTGGACATCGGAATTAATCAAATAATTCCTGAAGGAGGATCTGTAGAAGATCTTAAAAATTTACCAAAAGCTTGGTTCAATCTAATTCCTTATCGTGAAGTGGGCTTAATGACAGCGATGTATTTGAATAAAGAATATGGAATGCCTTACATATCCACAGCCCCCATGGGGGCTGTGGATATGGCTGAGTGGATCCGCCAAATTCAAAAAAATGTGAATACCTTAACTCTTAGTTCATCGATTAAAAGAGTTGATTATGAACATTATATCGACGGACAAACTCGATTTGTTTCCCAAGCTGCTTGGTTTTCAAGATCTATTGATTGTCAGAATTTGACGGGGAAAGAAACAGTCGTTTTTGGTGATGCAACTCATGCTGCTTCAATAACTAAGATACTTGCTCGAGAAATGGGAATTCGTGTGAGTTGTTCGGGTACTTATTGCAAACACGATGCGGAATGGTTCAAAGAGCAAATTCAAGGTTTCTGTGATGAAATACTTATCACAGATGATCATGCTGAAGTAGGAGATATGATCGCTCAGATGGAACCATCTGCAATATTTGGTACTCAAATGGAACGTCATATTGGTAAACGTCTTGATATTCCTTGTGGAGTTATTTCTGCACCAGTTCATATACAAAATTTTCCCTTGGGATACCGACCCTTCCTAGGTTACGAAGGTACTAATCAAATAGCTGATCTAGTTTATAACTCATTTGCTTTGGGTATGGAGGACCATCTTCTAGATATTTTTGGTGGGCATGATACTAAAGAAGTAATAACTAAATCATTATCCACGGATACAGGCCTAATTTGGAATCCTGAAAGTCGACTAGAATTAAGTAAAATCCCCCGTTTTATTAGAGAAAAGGTAAAAATAAATACTGAGAAATTAGCACGACAAAAGGGCATTGAAACCATTACTGTCGAAGTAATGTACGCAGCTAAAGAAGCGTTCAATAGCTAGCTAGGATAATGAACTGATGTTATTACAAAAATGTATGAATTCATGACTATTCATAATTACATATCGATTTTGGATCAGATACCTACCTTTATTATAATTATTATAATAATTTGTCTGTCTAAAACGATGTGGTAGAAAGCAACGTTCGACTTGAACGACATGATTGGTTCTGTGTATTATGACATCTGCCATTTTCGATTCGAAGATGCTCTTAGCTCAACATTTATCTCCTATGCGGAGTTTAACCAGAAAGGAGATATAAATTAGGGGATAGAATCTAGGGTTAGTGTAAATGTTCTAAATGAGCTATAATTATTTTGTAAGTCTACATCGAGTTAAAAAAATGATCAGATCAATTTTGGGAAAAACTAGATCCCAATTCTACAAAGATTAATCAGTTCTATTGCTGAACGTGGAAAAGAGAATAGCGAAATGTATGTTTTAGAGGGGGGGTTCTTTTGTCGATCTAACTCAATGAGTTACCTATCGAATTGTAGCAATTGATGCTAAGTCTCGAAGAAAAGGAAGAGCTATCCAGGAATTCGGTCTTTATTTTATGATCCAATGAATAAGTATGAAACCCGCTTATTTTATGTTACTATTGTAAATTTCCTCGAATTAGGAGCTCAACCTACAGGAACTGTTCATGGTATTTTTCTGAGGGCAAAAATGTTTCGTTTTAAACACGCTTTTTAATTAATAAAAATAATAAAAAAAGGGGAGATAAGTCATGCGACTACGTCTAGGTCCAATAAATTTATCAATAAATTTAAATTACATGAGATTTCTATATTATTCAAGTTTCGTGTCATGGTTGTTTTCTTATTATCCTTTTTTTTTCCTCTTATTATATGCAAATTTCATGTATATTAATGCCCTGCGACGCTATATACGTAGGCAGCTTATAAATTTTCAGTTTTGGATATGGAAATAATAAAGATTTGAGTCGTTCAACCGAGAATGATAAAACATGTAATGTATGAAAGAACCGAATCAAATGAAATAAGGAACTAACTTCCTATGGAAAACTTGGAAGTTTAATATAATTTTTGATAAATTAGAAAAATTATAATTTTTAACGAATAATATAATTTTGTTTTTTTGTTACTATCATTCATAGATAAGCGTATGATCCTCTATTCTATTAGTGTGTCTAATATAATTATTTTCGTCTTAATGTAGTGCCAATCCAACAATTAAAGAAAAAAAGTGTCTATTCCAACATATTGGGATTGACAATAGCGCATTGTGCCAATAGAATTCATAATAAATAGAATACATTCTATTTATTAGGTCCACCATTCATTATTTTTTGAATCACGATTCTTTTTTTAATCATCGTGAATTCGTATGACGGATCATAAATAACTTAATCTAACGGATCATAAATAACTTAATCTATAGATTAAGTTATTTGATTCTAGAAATTGTAGAGGATAAATTCTAGATCCTTTATCCTCTATTTGTCAATAGATTCTATTTATTCCTGACAACGATTGTTCAAATATCATATAAGTTTATTCATACGGTATAATTTAATATTATACTTCTATTGTATCTCTCCAAATAGCAAATAAGGGTTGTTAACTCAATGGTAGAGTACTCGGCTTTTAAGTGCGACTAAGGTCTTTTACACGTTCGGATGAAGTAAAAAATTCGTCCATACCGTCGGTAAAGTTAGTAAGACTACGACTGATCCTGAAAAGAATAATAAATGGAAAAAGCAGCATGTCGGTCTAACAATCTTGACTTGATTTATTAAATCTTATTTGATCAGAAGCGTATTTTACCAAGGAATCAAATGTATGAGAATATGTATATTCTATACAGCGATGTATAATATATGTTATTTGAACAAATCCAAATGTATTATGGAATAAGATCGAATCAACACACGATTAAGTTGAGTGAGTCAATGGAGAAAGCTAGATGGCTTGAATCATAAAGAAAAACCAGAAGACCGAGCTTCTGTTCCTCATTTGAACGAGGAATTCCTTTTACTAATCAGAAGTTAAGAGCACTTTAGTAACCGATAGGGGGAGTTTTTCCCTGTATTAGATCAGGGATTTCTACACCCGCAATGAATCCTAAGTACTCAAAGACAAATGTGTAAGAGAAATAGTGTACTGACCAGCGAAATTTCTTCGCTGAGTCAGGAGAGCGATCGGACTGCCAAGATAAAATATTTTCGTTCTTCCTCATGACGAATGAATATTTATTGTAAAGAGAATATTCAGATAGGATTCTCTATTCTTTCCCGACTAAATCGCACCATGTAATTTCATAATCCAAGAGGTTATTTTAGGGCCCGGGTTTTTCTTAAAATGGATGAGTTACAAAGATATGGAAACAAGCATAAATCTTGGCAACAATGCTTTTTATATCCACTTTTTTTTCGAGAAGATCTTTACACAATTGCTCATGATCTTTATTTAGATAAATCGAGTTCCTCCGAACCGACGGAACTTTCAATTTCTAATTTTTTTAGTTTCCCAACTGTAAAGCGTTTGATTCGTCGGATACGTCAACAAAATGATTCAAATTCAATTGGTTTATTCAGGAATTGTGATCCAAATCGATTTATTAATCGCAATAGGAACTCTTATTCTGAATTGGTACTAGAAGGTTTGACAGTTATCTTGGAAGTTTCATTGGCAATGCAATCAAAACATTTTATAGAAGGAATGGATGGATGGAAGAGTATCCGATCAATCCATTGCATATTTACCCTTATGGAGGATAAATTCCCATATTCCAATTATGTATCAGATATACGAGTACCCTACTCGATTCATCCGGAAATTTTGGTTCGGACTTTTCGTCGCTGGATCCGAGATGCTCCTTCTTTGCATCTATTACGATCCATTCTACACGAATGGAGAAATAGTTTTAGTGCAGAAAATTTGCAGAAAGCTCTGGTTCCACCGAGGGAGAATAGGAGGTTCTCCCTGTTCCTGTGGAATTCTTATGTATATGAATGTGAATCCTTTTTAGTTTCGCTTCTGAAACAATTTTATCATTCACGATCGTTGTTGTATGGATCTTTTCCCGATCGAACTCATTTTGATAAAAAGATCAAACATATTGTCATATTTCCGGTCAAAATTTCAACGAAAAGGATCTGGTTGTTGAAGTATCCTTTCATATACTATGTTAGATATGGAGAAAGATCCCTTATAGCTCTAAAAGGTACTCACCTTCAAGTGAAAAGATGTAGATATCATCTGTTTAATTTTTGGCAATATTATTTCCATCTTTGGTCTCAACCGTATAGGGTATGTATTCTTGAACTATCCAAGATTTATTTTTATTTTTTAGGTCATTTTCTGAGTTTTAAAATGAAAACTCTCGTGGTTAGGACCAAAATGCTAGATGATTTATTGATTAGCGATATCATTGCCAATGAATTTAATCCAATAGCTCCGATTAGATCCATTCTTTTATATTTGACTAAAGAAAGGTTCTGTGACATCTCAGGGCAGCCAATTAGTAGATTGTCCTGGACCAATCTATCAGATGATGATATCCTCGATCGATTCGATCGAATGTGTAGAAATATTTTTCATTACTACAGTGGATCCATTAATAAAGATGGTTTATATTATATAAAGTATATACTTCTACTTCCATGTGCTAAAACTTTAGCTTGTAAACATAAAAGTACGATACGTGTAGTTCGGGAAGAATCAGGTTCGGAACTCTTCACAAAATCGTTCTCAAAGGAACGAGAATTCATTTATTCGTCCTTTTCAAAGACTTGTTCACAGAGAGAACGAAATTGGAATTCAGATATTATCCAGATAAATCTCCTGGTTAATTACTGGCAAAAGATACATAATAAACAAATAGAAAAATGATTTGACCAATGAAATGCTTATTAGATCAATTAACTCACTATGGGCTTTTTACACCCGGGAATCCAAATGATTTATAAATTAATATATTGAGAAAGCCGTGTGCAATGAAAATTGCAAGCACGGTTTGGGGAGAGATTTCTTACTCATTTAAATAAATGATAAGGAGTAGATAATCCACTCCATCCGACGAGTTCCGGGTTCAAGTCCCGGGCAACCCAGATCAATAGGGTTCTATAGACTCTACTATATTATAGATAATCTTATTTGATTCATAAATAAATTAAAAATATTGGTTGACATACAGATATGAATCATGTTATACTGTTTAACAACAAGCGTATATGCTTGGGAGCTTCTAATGATTAAATAAACCAAGTTCTAACCATGACCGCAATTCTAGAAAGACGCGAAAGCGCAAGCCTATGGAATCGTTTTTGCGATTGGATCACTAGCACCGAAAACCGTCTTTATATTGGCTGGTTTGGTGTCTTGATGATTCCTACCCTATTGACTGCAACCTCTGTATTCATTATTGCTTTCATTGCAGCTCCTCCAGTAGATATTGATGGTATTCGTGAGCCTGTTTCCGGTTCTCTTCTTTATGGAAACAATATTATCTCCGGTGCTATTATTCCTACCTCTGCAGCCATTGGTCTGCATTTCTATCCCATCTGGGAAGCAGCTTCTGTTGATGAATGGTTATATAACGGCGGTCCCTATGAGCTAATCGTTCTACACTTCCTACTTGGTGTAGCTTGCTACATGGGTCGTGAGTGGGAGCTTAGCTTCCGTCTAGGTATGCGTCCTTGGATTGCTGTTGCATACTCAGCCCCTGTTGCAGCTGCTACTGCTGTTTTCTTGATCTACCCTATCGGTCAAGGAAGCTTTTCTGACGGTATGCCTCTAGGAATCTCTGGTACTTTCAATTTCATGATCGTGTTCCAGGCTGAACACAATATTCTTATGCATCCATTTCACATGTTAGGTGTAGCTGGCGTATTCGGCGGCTCTCTATTTAGTGCTATGCATGGTTCCTTGGTAACTTCGAGTTTGATCAGGGAAACCACCGAAAATGAGTCCGCTAATGCAGGTTACAAATTTGGTCAAGAAGAAGAAACTTACAATATTGTAGCTGCTCACGGTTATTTCGGCCGATTGATCTTCCAATATGCTAGTTTCAACAACTCCCGTTCTCTACATTTCTTTTTAGCTGCTTGGCCAGTAGTAGGTATCTGGTTTACTGCTCTAGGCATCAGCACTATGGCATTCAACTTAAATGGATTCAATTTCAACCAATCTGTTGTTGATAGTCAAGGTCGTGTAATTAACACTTGGGCCGATATCATTAATCGTGCTAACCTTGGTATGGAAGTTATGCACGAACGTAACGCTCACAACTTCCCTCTGGATCTAGCTGCTGTTGAAGCTAATTCTATAGATGGCTAATTAATCAATCCGATGGATTGTTAGCGTATTTAAATCCTGGAAAATAAAAACAGTACCAAACCTTTTTGAAAGGCTTGGTACTGTTTTTTCCGTCTAAACATTTATTGCAAACAGAGCATAATAAATGCTTATTATGCATCCAGCAGGAATTGAACCCGCGACTTCCCAATTATGAGTTGGGTGCTTTTACCATTCAGCCATGGATGCTAGATAAAGCAAATAAAGTTTATACTATTTATAGATAATATATCTATATATATTATCTTATATTAGGTACCCAATCTGATTCTCTTATTATTCGATTCATGCCTATTGCTTTCAATAAATAAAGCAATACGACTCACTTGTTCGAGAGTTGCAAGAAGGTTATCGATCTTGCAAAACTTTGATGTCCGGTCAGAACTTGTCAGCTTAACTGATCAACTAATATTATTAGTTAGTTTTTAGTTTTTTTTGGGGACTTAGAAACTTTCATTCTTGGAAGTAATGACTGTAGACAGAGACTGTCTATTGGTTTGGGGCGGACGTAGCCAAGTGGTCCAAAGGCAGTGGATTGTGAATCCACCACGCGCGGGTTCAATCCCCGTCGTTCGCCCGCTGACCAGATGAAAATCTTTGTCGCATCTTATAATATGATTTTATTATAGATAGGAGGGAGCTCAAAAACAAGGTGAAACGATGGAATATGTGAATAAATAAGGCAAAGTTAAACTGAAAATTAGATCGAACGAATAAGAATAATGAAAAAGTTCGGGCGATCAAAAATAAATAAAAGGAGATCAAAAGATGAAAATAGCAGTTTATGGAAAAGGCGGAATTGGTAAATCAACGACTAGTTGTAATATTTCAATTGCCCTAGCCAGACGTGGTGAAAGAGTGTTACAAATTGGATGTGATCCCAAACATGATAGTACTTTTACTCTGACAGGATTTTTGATACCTACAATTATAGATACTTTGAAATCCAAGGATTATCATTACGAGGAAATTTGGTCCGAAGATGTAATCCATAAGGGTTATGGAGGGGTAGATTGTGTGGAAGCTGGAGGGCCACCAGCAGGAGCTGGATGTGGGGGATATGTAGTAGGAGAGACTGTCAAATTGTTAAAAGAATTAAATGCATTTTACGAATATAATGTAATAATATTTGATGTATTAGGTGACGTGGTTTGTGGAGGTTTTGCTGCTCCATTGAACTATGCAGATTACTGTGTAATTATTGCAGATAATGGATTTGACGCATTATTTGCAGCTAATCGTATTACTGCCTCTATCAGGGAAAAAGCTCGTACACATCCACTCCGATTAGCAGGCTTGGTTGGAAATCGTACCTCTAAATCTAAAAGAGATCTTATCAATAAATATGTAGAAGCCTGCCCAATGCCTGTAATAGAAGTGTTACCTCTTATTGAAGATATTCGAGTTTCAAGAGTCAAGGGAAAAACCTTATTTGAAATGGTTGGATCCGAACCATCTCTTAACTATGTGTGTGAATATTATTTAAACATAGCGGATCAAATATTGTCCCAACCAGAAGGTATTGTACCAAAGGAGATTCCAGATCGGGAATTATTCAGTTTACTCTCTGACCTTTATCTGAATCCTATTGATGAGGGGAGACATAAAAATAATAAGGAAAATTTACTTGGATTTACGACAATTTAATCAACATAGTTATTAATATTTATGTCAGTGAAAGTTTATGAAACTCTTACTGTCGAATGTGAGACAGGTAATTATCATACTTTTTGTCCAATTAGCTGTGTGTCTTGGCTATATCAAAAGATTGAGGACAGTTTCTTTTTAGTTGTGGGTACAAAGACATGTGGTTATTTTCTGCAAAATGCACTTGGGGTTATGATTTTTGCAGAACCCCGCTATGCAATGGCAGAATTGGAAGAAGGAGATATCTCGGCTCAATTGAATGATTATGAGGGATTAAAAAGGCTTTGTATTCGAATAAAAAAGGACAGAGACCCCAGCGTCATCATATGGATAGGTACTTGTACTACAGAAATAATCAAAATGGATTTGGAAGGTATGGCACCAAAATTAGAGTGGGAAATTGGAATCCCAATTCTAGTGGCAAGAGCGAATGGACTGGATTATGCTTTTACTCAAGGAGAAGATACTGTGTTAGCTGCGATGGCACATCGTTGTCCAGAACCAGAATTATTCGTTCGTGAACGAAAATTCACTATACAAAAACAAAATTACTTCGCTTTTCATTCTATAAAAAAACATGAATTGGGCGAATATGCAAATAGTCCGTCCTTAGTTCTTTTTGGATCTTTGCCGTCCAATGTGGCTTCTCAACTCAATCTAGAATTAAAACGCCAATCCATCAAGGTATCAGGTTGGTTACCTGCTCAAAGATATACTGATCTTCCATCATTGGGTGATGGAGTTTATGTTTGTGGTGTTAACCCCTTTTTAAGTCGGACAGCGACAACTTTGATAAGACGCAAAAAATGTGAATTAATTGGAGCTCCTTTTCCTATCGGTCCGGACGGAACGCGTGCTTGGATTGAAAAGATTTGT
>JAHRHJ020000428.1:0-73612 GCA_019776745.2 Taxus chinensis | reverse complement strand
GCTACTCCATGTATATTTCCTCTTGTAGATCTCCATGTATGAAGGCACTCTTCATGTCCATCTAGTATACGAGCCACCCCTGTGATGTAGTCATAGCAAGTACAAGGCGTACAAAATCCATCTTGGTAACGGGTGCAAAAGTATAAGAGTAATCAATACCTTCAACTTGTGAAAAACCCTTTGCAATGATACGAGCCTTATACTTGTAAATGGACCCATCAGCTATGTATTTGGTTCGTTATACCCACTTACACCTAACCATCATTCTTCCTTTAGGAAGAGATACCAAATCCCAAGTATGATTCTTCATCAAAGAAGAATACTTAGCTTCCATCGCATCATCCCACTCCTGTATCCCATGAGCCTTTGAAAAAAACTGTGGATCCTCAAAAATTGCCTGACACAAAAGTCCAGAACCTGTAGAATGTGCATGATGATTCCTAGTGGGTGGAAGATCCTATATGAAAGGTGTTACCTCAGAAACTGTAGTACGAGCCCACTTAGGCATAGTGACAACATCAATGGGAATAGGATCCTCAACAACATCTATAACCTCCTCATCAACCTCCTCAAAGAAAGGATCCTCAAGATGAGATGAAGAAGGAGGAGGCATGGAAGAAGATGAAAAATCATGAGGAGTGAAGCACTCATCAAATTGAACACGTGTTCGAAAAATAACGTCATGAGTATCAGGATCTAAAATTCGATAATCTCTCATGTCCTCAAAATACCCTACAAAGATCAAGGGTTTTCTCTTCTTATCCAAAGCTTTCCTTTTATTCTTTGGCACAAAGGTCCAAGCATGGCTTCCAAAGACTCGAAAAAATGAGACATTTGGTTGAGTGTTGGACCAAGCTTCCTCTAGAGTCAAATGCACAAGTGCTCTGTGTGGTGTGTGATTCTGAATGTAGTTAGCACAATTAAATGTTGTTTCCCAGTAGATAGGAGGTAAATCTCTAGAATGCATCATACAGTTATCCATTTCCTTCAAAGTTCTAGTCTCTCGTTCTGCTAAACCATTCTTTTGTGGAGTATAAGGAACAAAATGTTGGTGAATAATGCCTTGAGTTGCCAAAAAATAAAAAAACTCATCACTGAAGTACTCCCCCCCATTATCAGTGTGAAGGTTCTTTATGCAACTCGAAGATTGTTTCTCGACCAAAGCCTTGAAGACTTTGAATTGTGAAAAAACATCACTTTTGTACTTGAGAAAATAAACCCAAGTACAACTCAAGAAATTATCAATAAAGGTAATTGCATACTTAGCTCCATTGAAAGAGGGGGTAGGAAAAACCATCAAGTCACTATGCACAAGCTCAAGTAGTGAAGAAACTCTCTTGGAAAAATTCTTAGGAAATGGATCTTGGTGTTGTTTCCCTATTGCACATCAAGAGAAAACTCCCTCAGGAAAAGAAACCCTAGGAAGACCATCTACCATACCATGAGTGCTCAACTCCTTCAAATATTTGTAATTAAGATGTCCAAATCTTTCATGCCAAAGCTTACTCTCTGAATCTACATGAGAAACCAATCTTGTCCCTATAGAAGAAGTGTCATCAAAACCCTCAAAGTGATATAGTCTAGAACTATGATCAAAAATACCCTGAGCAACAAGTGAATTAGGCTCCAACAAAGTTCGTACTTATGCCCCATGTGGTGTAAAAGTCATTGTTTTCCCTTGACCATAATGGAAATTTTGATATACAGAAAGCAAATTTGTAGTGATGTTAGGAACATATAGTGCATCTTAGATACTGTCACTATCAAGTTGTATATCACCTTTTCCTTTAACAGAAAGAAAGGAATAATCTTCAACCTCAATTTTGGAATTAGAACTCTAACCTAGAGAAACAAAAGACTCCTTGGAAGAATTCATGTGATGAGAAGCAATAGAATCTATAACCCAACTATCTGCAAGTGGTGACTGAGATCTCCCAACAACATTAAGTGCTTTGCCATGTTGATTAGAAGAATGTGAAGTGGAGATAGAAATTTTTTGTTTCTTGACTGCATCCTCTAAGGCTTGTATTCGCTTATAACACCTATGTTCTTCATGACCACTACCCCCACAAAAAGAGCGTGAAAGGCTAGACTTATTCTTGGATTTAGAAGACTCCTTGGGTTTAGAGTTGTTTTCTTTGGGTTTAGGAGAACTTTGAGATGGAGAAGGGGTGGATTTGGTTTTACTTTTTGGTTTTTCCTTTCCCTTAGGATTAGATGCAACTAATGCCTTTTGAGAGGTGGAAGATTCACGGTGAGACAACTTGGATTCTTCCCTAGTAAGTCTTTCACAAAATGTTTCTAAGTTAGGCATTTTAAATGTGTCACCTAAGGCATCCATGCTAGAGAAAAAGGTAGAAGAAAATATCTGAAATGGTCCTCTCAACTTGGATAGAATCAAGTAAACACACTCTTCATCTTTCTTATCTCTTCCACTCCCCTTCAACTGTGTCAACAAATGCTTGAACTTGGTAAGATAGTCTATAATTGTTGGAAAATATTTAGGACTAAGAGAGGTGATCTCAATTTCAAGTTGCATGGCTCTCATATGATCCACCTTACCAAATAAATCCTCCAATTTCTCCCATATTTTGAAAGGAGTGTAGACATCAAAATCAGGTCACGCGCCCCTTAGCCCCTTGTTCTTAAATCGACTTAAATACATTCATCTAACCATGGCCCCCTTTCACCCCACCCTACATTAATTTAATTACTTTAATTAAATTAATCAATTACCCATTTTAATTGTTATTTAATTACCCCAATTAATTAAATACTTACCCCTCCACCTCATCTAGCCACCTCACCTAGACACCTTACCCTAAGCCTATTATTAGTAACTTGCCATAACTAACTAAAACCTAACTAACAAACCTAAATTAAAGACTTAAACTTCATTCTCGCAGACACAACGGATACCCCCGCACATGTTCAGATGAATAGTGAGATCTGGCAGCCGTTTGAGCCATGATCTCCTATTTTTAGCATGTCCTAGGGAATCCCACCCTAACCGATGTCGGTCAGCCCGTAATCGTTGTCGGTTACAATTAATGTCCATTTCTTACCTCATTCTAGTAGGTTGGCACATTCAGAACATTCTCTCACATGCAAGCAAGTTAACACATTCTCTCTAGCACACAGGCATACCAACATTGATCCAGAGGCCATCCAACACCCATTCAAGCTGACATTTGAGCGGAACCAAGAAAGAAGGAGCCAAAGTAGTCCATGCAAAAGATCTGTAGCATTGGGTGAAGCTTCTCACACCACTCAACTCCATACCAGCACCTCCAATTCTCATTCACAGCACATGCATCAATCTTAAGGTAAGTAGAAAGCATTTTCTCGTCTATTTCCTATCCTTCTATACTATATTATTCCTTATTACCATTTCTGTCGTATTTAAGCCAATAGACCCCTATAGTAACCCACATGCACCTACAAAATCTTAAAACCTCCCCTTACAACCAATGTCGTGTTACCCTGCAATTCCTCACAATAACTGGCCCACCTAACCAGTTCTTACTCAGTAACTCACCCAATACCTACTCACCTTCATCTACCCCTGCCAAAACCCATTCCCTCATACCTGCTAACCCTTTTGGACCTCATCAGCACCCCACTCAGCCTTTTGACAACCTGAGAAATCCTCTTTCCCAAACCTCTGTCCTGACCCCTGTCAAAATACCAGCGACCGACGTCAGTCATACCTAACCGACATCGGTTACCCTTAGACTGACATCGGTCTCTGTGTTCCCTACGTTGACCCAGAACAGAACTATCAAGCACCTTACCTATTTGACCTAGTCTACCCAGAATCATACCCTGACCTGTACCTGCACCTGTGACAGTACCTTACCTCCCTGGATCTGATTGTAGCCTAGCCTGTTACTTTTAGATTTGTTTATTTTATTTAACTGAGGCACCTAAATCAATTAATTACAATAGGCTTTATTTACTGTTTTACATTAATTTGTTTAAAATAGTGGACTGACAGCCAACTAGGAAGTATCGCACTTCCTGGAACTAGCATCACGCTAGGCAGTCCACTGCCATATATTGTTTAATCACTCTTTTGTGGTCTTGCTTTGTATTTCAGGTAGTTCCTCCCAGC
Organism: Taxus chinensis; assembly: GCA_019776745.2. Lineage (NCBI taxonomy): Eukaryota > Viridiplantae > Streptophyta > Pinopsida > Cupressales > Taxaceae > Taxus > Taxus chinensis. The sequence goes on along the minus strand of JAHRHJ020000428.1, from coordinate 69,498 downwards.
CAAAAGGAAGCTCTCACGGTCAGCTTTGGATCGAGGAGTCATTACGCGCGCACAACCTTCAACCGTCCAACACAGGTATTCCTCTTACCACCTTTACCTTATATGTTTCGTCAAGCACTTCTCAGAAAACTAAGAAATCAGGTGAAACATTTTGGCATGCCCGGTGGGACCCATTCAGGGTTCCTTGCATATTTATTCATTCCTAGGTGAAAAAGTTGTGTGTTTGTTTCCCTTCTAATAGCATTCACATTAAAGTCTTCTCCTTGGTAACATTCTCTTCTTTTTATTTGCTCTAAAAGACATATTTCTTTTGGGTGTACTTAAAAAGAATCCTTTCTTCTCACTTTTCTGCATTTTAGTGAAAGAGCATACTCTCTTCCTGTTCATCCTTTGTGTCATCGAATATCACACTTTCGATTTGGGCTTAAAACTAATTGCATTGCATTTCTACTTTCTTGCATTAGTGAACATTAATTGAGGGCAACCTATACGCTGGAAGTCATGCCCAGCTGATGGTTGACAAATGAATCGTAGAGAGCACATATCTCTTCTTCTGAGTCATATCCAAACTACACAAAGAATCTAATTTACACATATTTCTGAAACATCTTCTTTCCTCGGAAAGCCTAACAATGATCGCACTGATCTTGAGGATTGTCAGGTACTCCCCAACTCGTTGCTTCTGTCGAGTACATCCCATCAGAAGACGGCCCGCCCCCGCCATAACATTCCTGAAACCTCACCCTTTAGAATTCTTTCTTCGTAGGAAGCCTTCCTCACCAAAAAAATTCTATTATTCTGTTCATAACAATCAGTCCATAAAAATAGCATAAGCTGAACAAACGTAATAGAATAGGCACTCTAGGAACATTTTTTATTAGTGTTCTGCTTGATTTGCATTTTGAGGTGTGAGCTTTCGTTCATCATTTTTATCTTTCCTTGCACACTCCCAATCATATTCAGTGTATTCTGACTTCGTCTGAGTGTGCCTGGACCACATCTACATCATTCTCAGACTTCTGGGTTTGATTCAACATCAGATTTTAAATCACAACCACATTTCTTATTCTCTGTTTCAATTTCACAGTAACCAGCCAAGGTTATCTTTAACCATCGGTTACCATCTAACCGACATCGGTTTAACCCAACCGGCATCGGTCTCAAGTCTTTTGGGGTACCTACCCAAAAGACATCTATTTCACTTTCTGGGCTGTTAAAGGCTCCTGTCACCTTTCATATCATCCTGTTTGACATCTATCTTCAATCACCATCACCTTACATCTCATCCTATTTGATAACTGTCAGTCTGTGACCATCATTTAATAGACTGTTAGTTTTTGACAGTAACCAGCATTCCTAACCGGCATCGGTTTACCTAACCGGCATCAGTTTACCCAACCGGCGTCGGTCACCTGTGCTGTTTTACAGCTCACCTTTTGACCTAATTCACTCACCGCTGACTGTTTTCCTATTTCTTTTGTGTTTTGTGTCATTTAGATAGAATACAGTCTTGCCAAATCAGTTCCTACCCACATGGTGTTGACCCGTAGTCAGGAAAGCACCCTCATATTTCACGCTAGTCGACTACCACTCCCACCTAGCCCTTCACCACCTAGTCCTTCACCACCTTCCATCTCATCACCCATGGATCCCAATCAACCTATCACCATTCCTACAGGTGACACGGAGTTTGCACGACTCCTGGATCAAAATCCCGTTGCTTTGAACCACTACCTCACCGATGCCTCCACTCGAGATGCCTCGGGTCAATTGATCTACGACATGCCAGTGTCCTTACCTCCATCTCTAATGGCCACTTCCGCATCAGCTCCACCTCCTACCACAGTAACCTCACCTGTTTTATCCCCTGTTGTGTCGCAGCTAGGTCCCACGCCAGCTTTGACTGCCGCATCCGCTACCTCTGTTGCACCCGTAGTCTCCACCATACCTTCATCCACTACCCAGAACATAGCATCATCCACACCTGTTGTCTCGTATGTACCAGTCGCAACACAACCACCCTTGGTGTCGATGACCACTACCCCATTTCAAAACGTTGTCATTTCTATTCCACAATCTCTACCTCACATCTCTACTAGGGTCACTACGAGTGTCCCACCCTCATATACCTACTACCAACCACCTCCTATTTCATCTATCATTCAGTCTGGGTATATACCCCCTACGTTTGTCTCTTCATTCCCACCTCCTTATTCGACACCACCATACTCTAGAATGTCATATTCTTCATATGTCCAACAACCTCCTTTCGCTACAGGAGGTACCCAATCTTCACAACCTAACAATGAATTTATCAAGTTAATGATGGACAAGATGCAGACATTAGAAGCATATGTTTTCGGCTCCTGTAATTCTCTCACCTATGAGGAGATTTGTAATGAGCCTATTCACCCATCCATTCCCATTCGTCCATATCCTGTACACTGGGAGATGCCTAAATTTAACCACTTTAATAGTAAGGAAGACCCGCAGCAGCATTTGCGATCTTTCAAACATGGGTGTTACCTAATTGCCCATGATGATGCTTTGCTTTTGCAAACCTTTCCCATGTCCCTAACCGGTCCAGCATTGGATTGGTATAGTGGACTACTTAGACATTCCATCTTCTCCTTTAACCAAATAGCCCAAGCCTTCTTAGACCATTTCTCGATTAACATCGTCAAGAAGGTTACCATGACCGATCTTTATTCCACGCGTCAATATGACGATGAATCTATCACAGATTTTGTTGCTCGTTGGCGTAGCCTAATCAACCAACTCACTTTCCAACTACCACAAACTGAACTCATAGAGCTCTTCACATGAGCCTGTGCTAGACACATTTCACCGACCTTACAGGTGTAAACCTTTCAAACATTCAATGAGGCTTTCACTATGGCACATAAACTAGAAATTCATGCCATCGAAGAGAAGAAGATCCAATTACGAAATAAGAACTCCTCGTTCAAGTCAAATGATACTTCCTCTTCCTCAAAACCTTAGACGAGTTATTCCAAAGTCAAGGGAACCACCAATGCGGTGGTGCTTAAGGCCAGGCCTGCCCATCCATCCAATCATGCTAAACCTTCATCTAATCTTTCACCAGTCCAAACCTTCCAATTCAAACGTGAACAAAAGAAATACACTCCAATTGGGGAACCATATTCATCCATTTTAGAAAAGATTATTAAGCCAATGCCATCACCCTTCCTCCTATCAAACCACATACTGGTTTTGATCCCTCTTGTCCCATACCAAGTTGGTACAAGGAAAATGACTACTGTAACTATCACCGTGTAAACAGTCACAGTGATAGCAATTGCATCACCTTTAAAAACATTGTTCAAGGAATGCTCGAAAGCGGCGAGTTAGTCCTAGATAACCCAAATGCACCTGCCAACCAAAACCTTCACATATTCAAGAAACCATTCCCCATCTAATGATCAAACTGATGATGCCTCACACAATGATAGTAATACACGTGATGCACATGCTATCTTCACTGACTTAATAGTTGTTTCCCAATTATCTCATGTCCCCTCCATTGAGGAAATCCTAGCCTGAAATCCTCTACCTACGCAAGAACCTATTTCATCCATTCCTTCACCCACAGAGGAAAGCCCTTCATCTCCTCCTGCACTCACGGAGGAGTCTCTCGCTAGCACCGAGATCATTTCACCTTCATCCTCTCCACCTAGTGAGCCATCACCAATTATACCTCCTCCACCCACAGAGGAGCACCCATCATCTTCTCCACTCATTCAAGATCCATTAGATTTGCCGTTACCATTGGTGACCATTCTCCATCAGCTACCCAAGATCCTGCTGACCTACTTTTGGCTCTCTTACCTACAGAGGCCGAAGCTAGTGAATTCCCTGTTTCTCAGATACACTTTACAGGAATCACCACTTGACTCACATCTACCTCATCCACCACAGTACCATTTTCACATTTGGTCGACCACCTGGACTATGTTGATAGGGCCTCACTTTGGGGCTGTCTTTTACTACCAGGTCTCAACCCAAATGCAATCATCTTCTCACCGACACTTCTACCATTTACCTGAAGGTGTTTCAACAACCCAAACCACACATGAACATAACTCTCGATACATCTTCTGTTGCATCATCCTCATCTATACCCGGCCCTCTACTTGTTAGCCACCATGTTCCAACATCATCTATTATATCTAAACCCACCTAGTGTCCTAGGGGTCACACCGACATCAAACCCTTCTCATCCTCTTGTCAAGCTAGATCTGACTACATCTTCCCGTATACCTACTGAACCAATCCCTCAACCTAAACAAAAAACCCAACCTTCTAAACCACATACACCGACCTCACCAACTACACCTTTATCACCTTCACCCCTACCATCCATCTTGGGACCTCACCCCTCGACCTTAACAAAATCTTCTCCCTCCAAGGGTAAACCTAAAATTCCCTTGGCCCCTTCACTACATCTTGCAGCTTTGTCTAAGCGAACCTCGCAGCCTTCATCACCATCTATAACTTTTTTGGCTCCTATACCTCCATTACCTTCTATACCTCCTTCACTACCTATGACATTCTCTTCCCCTTTGTCTGTACCTCCCTCTCGACCTCGACCAACACCTACCACGGCACCTCAGTTGTCCCCTTGGGTCACTCACCCTCTCCCACCATCTACCTTTCCACCTACATCACGTGCTCCACCTGCACCTCTACCTAAGAAAAAACACCAAAAATTGAAGAACCCATCAATTCCAAAGAAGTGGTTAAACCTACCTACTCCTTCTGTTGTTGCACCTCCACCAAAGAAAGTGCAACCCAAATCCAAGACCACGTCACCTCAACTACCACCACAAATACCCATTCTTCCATCCAAACCTACATTTACTTCACATTGTGATCCACTGGTAGGATCGTACGCCACTATTCTTTCTACCCTCTTGGAAAGATCTGCTATCACACTACCTCCTATTAGACCTTACGACCCTCTCAAACCTAAACCAGACGGGTTTGGCGATACCAAAATTTGCACTTACCATCGTGTGCCAGGATATGATGTTGAGAGCTGTAAGGGTCTAAAGAATACCCTCATTTAATTATGTCCTTCTGACCCCAATTTTGATGACGATGACCTCCTGGACGATGAACCTATTTCACCTCCAATAGTTTCTCCACACCCTCTTCCCACACCTATACCACAACCTCCATCTTCACCTCCACGACCCTTTTTATCCACCTCTGAAATTTGAAATCAACATGGTCCACATCCGAGAGATTGCTAAACCTCCTCCTAAATGCCGATGTTGGACACTCATCGCAGAAGGCTCTTACCCATCTCTTGGTAAATGCCCCTCCTGCCAGTATACCTTTCATGGTAACCCCACTCCATCCACCTCTCTACCTCAAATCAACATGGTTCACGTTGCTACCCACAGTCAGAAAGACAAAGGGAAAGACAAAGTAACCGACCCACCAACCAACCACGTACCCAACATACCAATTGCACCCGCACCTAAAATCACTATTTGTGGTCCATCATATCCTATTTCTGATGGGGTTACGCACCGCAATGCTCAAACAGTTGCACCAATGTTCTCTCAAGATGTCCTTGTATGATCTCATCCAAACCTCAGAGTCACATCGTCAAGCCCTCATGGAGGTCCTTCAATCTATTGAGGTTTTACCTAATGACCCCACACCTGTAGCATCTATTATCACACCTCATCATGTCACCTCTCTCACCAAATTACCATCTACCTCACCACCTCCACCTGTTCACCAAGTTTCCACCCTCAGTTTCTCTGATGAAGAAATTGTACCCCACCAAACCGATGACCCAGATCCTGCTCTTTTCATCTCCATCCATATCGATAATATACATGTATGATGTGTTATGATCGATGGGGGTGCTAGTATTAACATCATCTCCTCTCACGCATTCAAACAAATGCACATACCTGACAAATGCATGCATAAACATACTCGTAATGTTGTGTTCATTCAATGACGCTATCACCTCTACACTCGGCACTGTTATCCTCCACGTTCGTGTGGGTCCCCGCACTGTTCCAGAGTTATTCTACGTCTTGGAAGGGGAGTTTCAATATAATTTGTTGCTCGGCAGACCCTGGATTCTATCTCATGGGTTGTGTTCCTTCTACTTTGCACTGATGTGTAAAGTTTGAACATGAAGGACAGTCCTATACCATTCCAGTTGACCCCTCACCTTTCAAAACCTGCAACATGCTTTACTGACCCAATGATGTCCTTATACCTGTTAAGGTAGCTACCTCCCTGCCTACCTCTTCTTCAACCACAACCCTATCCACCAGTGTCGATGCAACCTCACCTTCACCCAAATCTTCTATCCCTACTGTTGCTGTAGCTTCCACCAGTCACACATCAGCTGCCCAACCAACCGATATCTCTTCCAATCCAACCTCTAATTCTTCCTCCATTCTAGCTACCACTATATCAACCACTAACCCATTGGAAGGTGTTTTTCAATGCCTCACTATGGGGGAGTATTAGCCTGTATAACGTTAATACATTCCTTACTCCACAAGAGTATGGAAACCTTCACCAACACCCTCACTATGATCATCGCATAGGTGAGCATCTCCTTTATGGTCCTCCCCACCTTCACACCCATCTTACCTATGTGGGACTCAACACTGCCACTTATACACCCGAACCACCATCGCAAACCCAACCCTTCTCAGCTGACCTTCAGTCGCTTACCAACCGCCACTTCACCCACACTTTCCTACACCGATTTTCCTGGAAGGGTTTCAACTTTGGCTTTTATGAGCAAGGTTGTCACATTATTATTTCATGTACCACACATAAACATAATGATTGTATTAGAATCGGTTTTACTAAACTGCCTATCAAAAAGCCTCGCATTGAGTTCATCGAACACATTGACCCTTCTCCCCCTTCTTCACCTACTTCATCTTCACCACCTTCACCGACAGAGTTGATGGATCTTGAAGCCATCCCTCCTAAATTTTTTTTTTCATAAACACCATTTCCTTGGGACCGTTGACTTATCACTGCGATGACAAGGCCCATTCTTCTCTCCCTTTCTTGTATCCTGATATGATTGATGACGATACACCTTTTATTAATGTGATTTAATGTCAGGACGATGAGTCCATCCTCACCTACCATGGTGTGGAAGACTCTTACATTCACCGGTCATTACCTTCTAAGATGCAAACAATGTTGAATGAATCAACTATCGAAGTCAACATCCACACTTAGGACAACCCTCCACATTCCTCAAAATTGGCCAATCTCTCGATACCACCGAACAAGAAGCCCTCACTTCTTTTCTTAAAGAGCACATCAATGCTTTTGCTTGGTCTTATGCTGACATGCCTGGTATTGATCCCACTATCGTGGTCCAAAATATCGTAACCATTCCTGATGCCAAACCTGTAAAACAAAAAATTGAGGAAAATGCACCCTCGCATTGCTCTTCTTATCAAGGAGGAACTTCAACGCCTTCTCTCGATTTCCTTCATCTTACCCATCGATTACCCTCAATGCATTTCTAACATCGTGCATGTCACTAAGGTGATAGGGGGACTTCACATTTGCACCAATTTCCATGACCTCACCCTTGCTTGCCCGAAAGATGATTTTCCTTTGCCTAGTATTGACTAGTTGGTTGACCTTACCACTGGCCATGAGATGCTATCACTTATGGATGGTTTCTTGGGTTATAAAAAAATCTTTATTTACCTAGAGGATCAACACAAAACCACATTCATCACTCCTTGGGGGACCTTCTGCTATCGAGTTATGCCTTTCGGCCTTAAAAATGTTAGTACAACATATCAGCGGGCTATGACCTACATTTTCCATGACATCATGCACCATATATTATAAGATTACGTAGATGATCTTCTCGCTAAATCCAAACATGGGTCCGAACATCTTCCTGTCTTGAAAACCATCTTTGATCGCCTTATCAACTATTGTGTTCACCTTCAACCCAAGAAATGCATCTCCGCGGTTCTCTCAGGAAAAATCCTAGGATTTATCATTTCCTTACGTGGTATAGAGGTTGATCCTGCTAAAGTCAAGGCCATCCTCGAAATGTCTCCACCCACTAACCTCCGCCAACTTCGTAGTTTGCAGGGCAAGTTGCAATCTATTCGTCACTTTATTTCCCAACTCTTTGACCGTTGTCAACCGTTCCATCACCTTCTTAAAAAGGATGTCTCCTTCAAATGGGATGATGACTACCACAATGCTTTTGAGGCCGTAAAACAATACCTACTCTAACCACCCATGCTCGTCCCACCAAAAGACGACCAACCCTTCTACATATACATCTCAGCTACTGATCACTCTTTAGGGGCCATGCTTGCTCATTGTGATGAACAACATAGGGAGCAGGTGGTTTATTACATAAGCCATACTCTTCTGGACTATGAAACCCAATATACCCATCCTGAAAAACTTTGTTTAGCCTTAGTTTTGTTGCCACCAAACTTCGCCATTACCTACTCAACCATAAAACCTATGTTGTGACCAACCTTGACCCCTTACACTTCATGTATGCTAAACCTTACCAAAATCAATGTGTCGCATGTTGGCTCATGCTTCTTGCTGACCTAGACCTCGAATTCATTCACCAAAAATCTATCAAGGGCCGTGCCATCGCCGACCAGCTCGCTGATGCGCCTCTTTCTGGGAATCAATCCTTGAACATTGATTTCCCTGACAAATCCATTGCTACCCTCTCTTTGGACGAAGAACCTTACTAAATGACCTTTAAGGAAGCTCTGTACAAAGAGTCAATGACTAAGATTATGAATAGGTTGTAAGTGCACTCACCACCAGTGAAGAGGTGGAGTTGAAGAAAATATAGGCCAAGATGAAGAATAAAAAGTTCGAGCGGGAGAAGGTGATGGATGAAGTGGAGAATAAGAGAGATTTGATTACAACCATGAAGGCCACACTTAGAGAAAGAATGTTTCACGACCAAAATAACTAAAGTATAAGGAATGCATGAGGCAGGAGCAAAGGGGCATGCATAGGGTAGAATGGATAGTGTGTAAAGGCTCATGCCTAAGTAGGGAACTTTCAATACTTAGCCAATTTTGTGGACCGTGGGTTAAAAATAGACAAAGTTGAGTTAGAGTTCCGATCAAGTAATGTTCCAAATCTAGAAAAATAAAGGAGACTTGAAGGCCAAGGAATGTATATTTTGGGTATAAAGCACATGTAAATCAAAGATGAAAGATCATGCATGGATCAAGCTAATAATAGGATTAAAGCAAATTTTATTTATAGGATCAATCTATTATTAGGCTTGTTAGAAAAGCATGCATGCTTTATAGTTACACTTTATGTGCGCATGGCTATTTTGAGCATGCAACCTATTTTGAGAATGCATGGGTAGTGAAGGGAAAGTCCTCACCCCTATTAATATTGGTTGTATGAATTTTTTATTAAGGTATGATGATGTATGAGAGGCGTTATGATGAAATAGTGTGTTGATAAAACTATGTATTCAACTATATTATGTTATGGTTTGAAGTAATGGAATATGGAGGTCAAACTCTGGTACTTGATGTCTCTGAGTATGGTGAAATCATTACGTAATTGATCTTAGTTCTTATCTGATCTGTTATGGTATGATGTTTTTTTTATGATATGCACTTGAATATATCTTCTATTAATGGTTATTATGAATATGATTGCTAACATTTTAATAAACATACACAAATGAGGGACTTGGTAGCTTTGCGTGTTTCGGGTGAGCGTTCAGATCTATCTGAATGAGGTGTCAGTGCACATAGTGTGTAAGGTGGAAATAAATGACTACATTTTGGTTCCCTTTCCGGGACCTTTTTTCAAATGGTTCACAAGGATGTTGCATGCAAATGGCGTATCGATTGACTCTGGAGAGCATTGAAAGCTGGGTTGAAGACCGACAAGATAAATTTACATGAAGATATGGTTCTAGACCTAATTTCAATGCGTGGAAGTGGGTAGAATATCATCTTTATCACGAGCTCTATGAGATTTTTTTATCTTATTTCCAATAGAGTTGTACGAGTGGCTATCAACATATGCATCAAATAAAATTTGGGCATATAGGTTGAGGGTTTGAATGCAGGAAGATTACCAGACTTTATTTGATGTCGATGGAGCTTCGACTCGATCTATAAAACATTGGTGGGCTGGTGTGGTGCACAATTATACCTTAGAGTATACTATCTCTACATATTCATGTTTGAAGGTTTTTGAATTTGATTTTCAGCATGAACCTAGAGGATCTTATTTGTGTGCTATTACCTTGGAAATCAAGATCTTCATGGTGGAATTGAATTTGGAGCAACTACCCATGGATAGCTAAACCCCCATCACACATAGGGGTAGGAACATGTGTGGTGAAAGATGTCAGACCCAATAGAAGATAGAAAGAGAGAGGATAAATGACTCAAGTTTAATGAAGCGTGAGAGAGGGAACTGACGAAGAGGAGCGATGTTGAGGAATCAATGGAGTTGTGGAGGATGATGCATCATGAAGGATTTGAATCACTTGTAGAAGACAAAGATCTAAAACATCAAGCTCTCCCAACCTTAGGCAAGCACATTAGAGAATCCCTATTGGTGTGTGGTCCTAATAGGTTTATAAATAATGAAAAACCACATTAATGAAAAATTTAATGTTATATTAGGGTCATTTGATGATGCACATCATGTTGACATGATGTTCCAGATGTGTTTATGCCAGTACAATGAGGATTGTTTGCTCTTGTAAGCCTATTCAGGTGCCTAAGTGATGTTACAGGGAGGTAAGAGCTTCTTAGATGCTTGGGAATCATGTTGACATGATGGATATTAGGTTTGGAGGGTCCTTATGTATTCAAAATAGTGACATGGTGCAGATACATGTGGTTCACTATGTTACAAGGTACTTATTGGGATTGAGCCATACGAGTTGATGAAATCTTTTATTTAGGAATATCGTGGAACATTAGGTATGTTTGGGTCATTTGCAAAGGTTTTATGATCAATTATTGCATTCTTTCAGTTGACCCTAGCTTCCACAATGAGAAACATGCATTTAAGCAAAGTTAAGTCTTAATGTCTAGAGATATTGAGGTATGGTATTGAAAATATGATTATTGGAGATGTTATTTTGATGATTCATGATGCTTTGAGAAAAAAATCAGGTTTCCATGATGATAATTTTGCAATATATGACAGTTTATGTGAGATAGGGTAAAAAACAAGTGAAATTCCAACTCGAAGTTGGACTTCTGATGGTCGTTGTGAATTTTGTGATTTGCATTGGACCTTTTGGATTTTAGGGATGTTTATATGGTGAGATTTTAAGGTTTCAAAAAAATAATAAGATGGTTTTATCATCATTTTTTTATGAACAAGTGTTTAGAAGGTAAAGTGGTCCAAAACCCTAGTTAAATCCTAGCTAGGATTAGTTTGCAGAAAGAGAGGTATAATGACCCAATTTTGATTGATTCATCAAAAGTGATGATTTGCTGTTGTAGAGGACTCTCTTATCTTTCCATAAATATATGTTTGAGGTCATGGTGATGAGTGGGCCCCACTGAAACAAGTTAGTTTCTGAAGAAGAAAGTTTTGGGACAAGGTTGTCCGAAGGAGTAGCATGTCACATTGATGGTGCATGATGTATGTGATATTATATTGATTTTCATGAATTTTTTAGGATATGTTCATGTAGGTACATGGTCATTTGAGGTCCATATAGGTTAATTGATCAAAGAGTAGTTTTGGGGCCTGAAATATAGGGTTCACTAAAATGGCTATGAGACAAGTGGAGTTTGAAGATGAAAGTTTTGTTGGAAAGAGGATTAAAAGACATTTCTATTGATATGATGTTTGTCTCATGATGAGGTGATTTGATAGGGTTTCTAGGTCATTCTTTTGATAAGAATATTTTTGCTAGTGCAGGACATGATGTGTTCTAGTGCAAGTTTGGAGTTATTTGAAGAATGAGATGGATTGGGTGATACTTGACATCACATGGAATGTGAAGAGGGATGAATTTGGAATCAAATTAATCCATTTATAGTTCTTTAATGTATTTATGAGCTAAATTTTGGAAATAACTTTTTTGACAAGTAGATCTGGTGAAGACAAAAGTAGTTGTGGTTTGAACACGAGGTTGATTCAAGGCTTATAACTTGCTTAGAAGTGTTCTACATGTTCTAAAATTTACATACAAAATTTACATGGTATGGGTTTCTTATGTTGAAGTGATTTTGTTATCTATTGAAGTTTACAGGGTGTAGGAAATAACTGTTTTGAGATTTACAAAGTGAACTGGGCACATTAAATGAAATAATTTGATTGGTTGATCAAATGTAAGACCATGTATGAATGTAAAATGATATATTAGTCATATGTAAGGGTTTATGGGTCATGAGTATGTATTTATTTGATGTAAGGGCATTTTTATCTTTGTGCCTATGGGGTTTTGACCCTTTTTTGGCACATGTAATGAGGGTTTTAGTTAGGATGACCTTATTGGGTCACTTGTGACTATAGTAATTCAAATTTGGGATGTTTCCTTGATGTATGAGTCGAGCCAAAGGAGGGAAAAAATCTTGTGCTTATGTTTGAAATCATGAAAAGCTTATGAAAGCATGTTTTTGGAGCTAGTGGTGTGTGTGCAAGGCGAGTGACCTAGATGAGTAAATTTTACAAGTGTATAAGAATTAATTGATATCAGATCTAGTGTGTGAAATTTTTCAGAAGATCATCAAGCATGTGTGAAAGAGGTTGAAGCATTGAGAAGTGAAGAAAGAGCTAAATTATGCAAGTTGAAGATCTAGGGTTTGAGCAAGGCTTTGGAAGAGTTTGGAGCTGAATATTTGGATCGCTATCAGCTATGGTATCAACATATAACTCAATGGTAATAATTCATAAAAATATTGTGTGATGAGTCATATTCATACAAGTCTCTTATTGTGTGTAATATCAATAAGGTTTTAGGGGTTGGTGCTCCTTGTGGGGTTGGTGCCTCACTAAAGAAATATCTTGTGATGTGTAATATTCACTTGAGTCTTTTTTGTGTGTAATATCAATTTTTTTTGAGTGGTTTTACTTCCCTTTTAGGGTTTCCCACTTACATCTTGTGTTATGGTGTTACTTATCTTGTTCTTGGTTTAGTGAATGAATGTTGTATGTTGTTGTGCACAAATTGATGAATGGATAATTGATTAATGGTTTATGCAAGTGATATGAAATTGAAGTTGAATTTGAAAGGAATGATTCACCCCCCCTCTCAGTCCATTTTACTTCTAATAATTGGTATTGGAGCTGGTCCTTTTGTAGAAGTTTGACAACTTGAAAGGAGATCCTTGAAGCACAATATGGCGAGCTACAAAATTACTATAAAGGCACCATTGTTTGATGGAGTGAATTATAGTTTTTATATATTTATCATGAATACATTCACCATGGTTCAAGGATTTGATGTTTGGGCTGTTATAGAAAAGGCTTATACTCCTCCTCCTACCACTCCTTTGAGTACTGAAGATGAAAAAAATGATTATAGAAATAATTGAAGAGCCTTCAATGCCATCATAAGTGGTATTAGAGAATCAAAGATGGGAAAAGTAATGCTCTGCAAAAATGCAAAGAATCTTGGGAAAAACTAGAAGTTCTTTATGAAGGTGACTCAAAGTTAAAAATTGTAAAACTCCAAAATTTTAGAAATCAGTTTGAAATCCTTAAAATGAATGATAATGAGTCAATTGTTGCATACTTTATTAGAGTTGATAAAGTTTTTAATAACATGAAAGGGTTAGGAGATGAAGTAAAATAAGAAGTTGTTGTTCAAAAGGTATTGAGATCATTAAATCCTAGGTTTGATTTAAAGGTTTCTATTACTGAAGAGGAAAATTATCTAACTACCTTGAAATTGGATGAGTTGAATGGTACTTTGGCTGCTTATAAACTAGATAAGAAGGAGATTGCATTCAAATCTGAAATGAAGACTAATGGAAAGAAGGTAAAGGATTATTATTCCACTCTTGAGATTGAAGATGAAGAGTTATTTGCTAGGATGGCTAGAAGATTGAAGCTTAGATCTGTTAAGTACAAAGGTAGGCTTCCTTATAAATGTTTCAAATGTGGCAAGTTATGAATTTTTTTTATAAGTTATCTTCATAAACATAAGAGACAAGATCATGATGAACATAAGTGTGATAGTAATCATAACTACAAGTACAATAAGTATGATAAGAGAAAGAAAAGCTTTAAGAAGGTTGAATACAAGAAAGACACAAAGATTTTTTATACAAATGAAGATGATGACCTATCTGATGCAAGTAGTGGTGTTTCAGATTCAGAATCTAAATTAGATCGTGAGTACATAGGAAATTAGGATTTGTTTATGACTAATGATTTTGTGAAGTCTTCTAGTGAAGGTTATTCTTTGTTAGGAGATTTTATTTCAAGTTATTGCAATTATTCTGATGAAGATGATGCGAATGAAAAAGATGATCTTGAAGGCATTAAATGTGAACTAAAACATGCTAAGAAAGAGAACAATAAGCTAAGACTTTAGGTCAAAGAGTATGAAAGTCAAATGCACAAACTAGAAGAAGTTTACAAGTATGAATCATGCAAGCAAAGTGAGTCAATCAAATTATTGGAAGAGAAGGTAAAGTATCTCATTTCAAGTTTGTAGGATAAATATGGTTTGTGATAAAAATATCAAGAAGATATAGAGTTTCTAAGGGCTGAGGTACTGGAGGCTAGCAAGAAGACTATATCCTTTTAGAAGTTTGAGAAAAGTGTAAAAGACTTAGATGATCTACTTGGAAAACAAAGAGAAACAAGTGATATAGTTTGTTTAGGTTTCAAAGAGGAATAGAAAGGTAAAGAGTTGAAGCATGAAGAAATTATTCCAGGTAAATAGGAAGGTGAGCATATCATCAAGGAAGAAAATAAGGAGACACTCATCAAGGAAAATGTGAAACCAAGACCTATTAGGCAACATAATGCCTCAAGGTATGAGAGAAATTTCAATGGATATTGCTATAATTGTAATGCATTTGGTCATAAGGAAAGAGAGTGTAGAAGGTTTTCTAGAGATACTCATTCATGGAAAGACAATAGAATTTAATTTTCTAAGAGTGCAGTGTGCTATAGTTAGAATGAGAAAGGCATGTTGCTATATTTTTCTTGAATGATCCACCTAGATATGTTGATGGTTTCAAAAGGAAGAAGTCAACATTGTGCTACAGGTGTAACAAAGTTGGTCATGTTTTAAGAAACTACTATCAAGTTCTCTCAAGGAAAAAAAATAGTCTTCAATGGCCTAGAATGCATAATATTGGCCCTAGAAGGACTTGGGACCAAGAAGAGACCATGTTGTTTCCCCAAGAGTAGATGTTGATGGAAGCAAATGTATAACATAGAGTCATGATTAGATGCAAGTTGATGGATTTCTCCAAGCACTTAAGAGGGCTTGGGAACTCTTCAAGACTTTATTCTAGGTCTTTATGATGCTCATATGCCTCTACTATGCTTCGTAGAGGTATATTAGTAAAAATGAAGCATTCAATTAAGGGGGATTTGTTTGAGTCAAAATGTGCCTCCTCTATAAGGCTAAGGTGTGTTATTTCATGTTTTTGTGCATGGTATTGTTTATTCATATGATTTCTCATGTGGTGTTTAAATTAATCACAGTCCTTATCTATCATATGAGGTTTAACTATGCTTACAATTTAGTGTTTGCTTTATCATGACGAAGTTATCAGTTTGATATGAATTAGTATGAGAAAGAGTCATGTTGAGCTCATATAAGTTGTTGGGAGTGTCATGTCATTCATGTAAAGTTATTCTTTCCATATCGGTTTGATGTTAGTAGTGTTGAATGAGTCTATGGTCTAATGTATCTCATGATGTCTTGCCTAAGTCAAGTGTTTTGTCATGAGTTAGAGAAGAAAGTGTCGTATATGTCTATGACTCCACAATGTATAGGTTGTAATGCTCTTGTCTTATAAAGTTATTTGTGAAATCATGAGTCATAAAAGATACATTTCCTTTGTGAAGTTTGTGTTGGTCTTCACAAATGAATTTTTGGTATGACTCTTTGTCCTATGAGATGTAATATACTGTTTTAAGCTGATTAACTAAAAATGGACTAAGTAAGTAGTGATAAGGTAGTTAATATAAGTTGTGAACAACTGTAATAAAGTAAATAAATGTAGTAAAGAAATATTTTAATGATCTAAGAAAATATATAAAATGAAATACTAAATATTAATGTGCAAGAGGGAAGAGGAAATAACTCAATTGAATAATAGGATCCCATTGGACTGTGTTGCAGTGATGAACATAAAATCAAAAAGTGGGAACAACTATGCTAGGGTCCCACAGAGGAAAAACATGGCTGATGTGGCTAGAATGGAGCACCTGGGAGAGGACTGGGGTGCACACAGGAACTTTGGTAAGAAAAATAGGCACCGTACTATGGGAAAAAGGTCCTGAACTTGTCTTCACATGTTCGCGAGACAAATATTATCCTTCACTACTTGTCACATAAATTTCTCTGTATTGCACTGAATGCTCCAAATATTCCAAGAGGAAGAAAGAATTTATAAAAGACCAAAAGGAAGTATCAAAACCATAAAAAAGAAAGATGCAAATGAATGGGTTGGACTAACCTTAGTTACCAAAATAGTGGGTTTACTAAACTGAGCACAACACTACATTTTAGACCCAAATGTAGTTTTGGTGAGTGTGTGCATGTCATGCCATAGGTGCTCTTATGCCAGTCGCTCTTTGTGAAATAAAAATCAATAACTAAATGTAAAAAATTTAATAGAATGTGTGCAAAGAATAAAATGAAATCCCTCCCCCTATGAAGTGCGATACAAATGTCATAGCTTGTGCCTTGATGATGGAGCTATGTGGATGCCAATGTAATAGATGGATGGAACTCTAGATGGAGTGATAGCAGTAGATGATGCTAGGTCTCTCACTATGCTCTCATAACTTTATATTTATAGGGTTATCTTGTTCTAATTTCATAATTAACCTCGAAAATGCCGACCACAAGAATGATAAGGATGAAAAATGGCTAGAAGAGGCCCAAAAAGAGGTGGGAATGTGATAGAAGGATTAGGGAGCCCCCAGGTGGGACTAGGGCTCCCATGGGTGCCCCAGTACTAAATCTAGGCACCCCAGTTGAGGCTAAAATAATGCAGAATGTCAGAAAATGGCTAGGCATATGGTTGTAATAGGTTGAAAATTACAAAATAAAATAAACAAGATAGCCAAAAGGATGGGGGTTAATTAGTACTTTCTTCACTTAAGAACATTCTAAATAGTAGTATGAGACTGAGATAAATAAATGTCTAAAGTGCATGATTTTGTGACTACATTTTCCCCCCACTTTATGTTGGTGAGTGGAAAGCTCGGTAACATAAAGTAGATAAAGATGCGTACCTGATGTCTATGAAGAGTGTAGTAAAAACACACCGAAGGACTAAACAAAAGTGTGGAATGATAAAAATATGGAGGAGCGTGGAGAAAATAAATGAAAAATGTGCAAAGAAAAAAAATGTGATTAGAGTGAACCTAGGGTAGAACGCGTGTGTAGAGCTTCCGTAGTGTGTAGTGTACCTGCATGGTTAGTAAATTATATGTGCTTCAACGAAACATTGTTGTTGTTGTTGCCCCCATTTGACTACTTATTTCTCATATGGCCGGACCTGCAAGGAGAAAATGATCAAGTAGTCAAATATGTATGTATGTAAGTGTAAAAACGTTATGTAAAAGACACATGTAAATACACTAATGTAAATGTAAAGGTAAATGGAACATGTGCACCTGATCCATGTCGAGAGTGTTAGGGTAAATATAATTCACATTTTAATTATGCATTGTATTAGGATATTATTATTTGATTAATTATTGTTATATGGTTTGTTAACCATATTTTTCATATTATCTCGTAGGTTATATTGTTACATAGTTGTAACAATTATCCACTTGATTTATTCATCTTCCCAGATGTTCTTTTGGAAGCTTATGTAATATGGTTTATTGTTGCGCATGTGCAACATAATTTATTTATTTGTATATTACTGTCCAATATGTATAAATATTGTGGCACCTCTTTTGTAAATTGATTTTGATAATTAATAAAATATCACAGGATTTTGTCCCTGTTCTACATTTGGTACCAAAGCTGGTTGAAGCTCCTGCCAAGGTTGGAGAAAGGTTGCAGAGGAAGTAAAAGTTTTGGAGAAGAAAAATTCATCATCGGAGAGCCAGTGCTTCCTCCAACAACTTCCCAGATCTCCTTGTAGTCCCACAACCTTTTGTGTGATATCCAGGTAAATGTAAGGAGTGTTTTTTGCCTTGGTTCCCTATGCACCAGGAAAATTTGCTTCTTAGAACTCACAAAATTAAAAAAAATTCCCCATTAGGGGTTTCTCAGCTAAATATAGTTGTATTTTTTCCCTACAAAAATTTGGAGGCCTTTGCATTGCAAGATCATCATATTCCCATCAAGTTGTTTGAGAAGGATCTACACACCCTACATAGAGTTATAGTCAAGCTAGGTGCATTGAATCCACCGTGCCCTTTCACATTGGTGAATGCTTCTTTGTCTTTGCATTGGGAAACATATAACTGAGCCGGGTTATCAATATAGCATTGGAGTGAGTTACTTAGATTCCATTGATTGTGCAAAGGATGAGCTGCCTGCAAAGTGGATGAGCTCTTGGACAAGTCAAAGGACTCCATCGAGTTGTATTGCTCTTCTCCACACCAAGTTCGTGATTGGTAGCCATTGCTCAAAATCGAGCCCGATCTACACATTGGAGTTGCATCATTTTGCATCCAACAATATCTACATTGAGAACAAAGAGGGTTGAAACTGAGTTGCTCTTCTTGCAGCCGAACTAAGTTTGAAGCTCCTACCAAGCGGATTGAGCCTCAACGACCCCTGCTTCAACAACCAAGCCGAATTTTTTGCATTGTCAATTGGTGTTCTAACGAAGAGTTGGAGTCATTGAACAGAGACCCTGTAACCATTGTCTCCTCTATTCATGTCATTCTTCGTAGACCTGCATATTGCAAAAACATAAAAAAGAAAATACAAACACAAAAACAAAGGAGGGATCATTGCAAAAATAGTGAAAGATAAACAAAAGAGGCTCAGATAAATAGTAAACAAAAGCGATGACCAAATTTTGTGAAAAGAAGAGGTAAATGACTCTAGATCCACTCTGAGTGGAAAACCTAAACCACCAACCAACACACAAGTGCCATGTGGATCCTCCAACCAGGTTGATTTAAAAAAAAAGGTTAGTCCATCCTTGTTTAAATTTAAATAAACATTTGTTCATTTCATTACACATGCGCAATAAGCACTATAGTGGATAGTTGGAGAGTGTTGGGGTGAGAATCTACAAGTGACTCTTCCGCGTACCCGACCTCTCGAGGTCGTGCCGAGACAGCCGGTGGGGGTAGAATATGCGTTGGATTCAGACAAACTAGTTAGGCAGTCTAATGTCTTCGACACGCACTAGTGGAATTTGTGAATCTAAGGCAAAGAAGGCCCTTCTAACTTGGACTGGTGTGATAGATCGATCGGCAAGGATGACTGCTCGAAGGCTCCAATCAATATCGAGCTCTGGCGTGATTCGATCTATGGGTTGTGGAATACGTGGAAAATGACCTGGGATAGTTTCGTGTATGTCTCCAGATAAGGTCATAGGGTGGATGGTGAAAACAATTGACTCTATGGACGATTCTCTGGCCTAGTCCAGAATTCTCTAGCTTCGTTAGCCGCTATATCCAGTAAGGACAATTGTTCGATGATGATGGGTGGAATTGGAGTGGATTGGAATACTAGTGTGCGTAAGCCAGCGTCTATATCTGATTGACTTATGGATTCGTTGGGCTGTGAGATCTGTGGGTCACAACCATGGACTCTTGGATGTTGCGGTCCTGTTATGGTCATGCGTGAAATCAAGTTCTAATCCCTAGTATCCAGTAATCATATGCTTTCTCAGCTTCTATGTTTAGGACCAACAACTGTGTGATTTTCTCAGAATATCTCACAGGCATTCGTGTAACCTGGATCCTTAGACTGGTATCTATATCTGTGAGAGTGTCTCCTGCACCTGGCTGTGGGACCAAAGGATCACAACCAAAGGTTTGTTCTCTTTCGAACCCTTCTACAGTCATGTGAGTGTTTACCTAGGGCAATCTGTAATTTGGTTGGTTTGACCAAAACGTGTGTGCTTGGTCGTCTTCTATGTTTAACCCTCTCAACTGAGAACTGATCAGTTGTAAATCTGTTGTTGTTCGGAATACTTGTATTCTGAGATTTTGGTCTATGTCAACTATTGCTGTGACGAGATTTGGTTGAGGCACGATTTGCTCAAATATATATTCCCTGGGCTCCTGAGGTCCCGTGATTGTCATACGAAATAAAATGTAAATCTAACTGTAACTAAGTAAACTCTAACTACGTGGAATAAATCTAAAACATAAATAAGTTCTATTCTTGTAAGAAACCTTTCAAGAATATAATGAAAGCAAGCTATTTAAATGTATCTAGGAATAACAACTAAACAATAATTTAAAACAGACAAAATAACCGAGTGTAGTTATCAGCCTGTGCAATTTGTAGATTTATCCTAAACAAAAGAAATAGCTCATCTATCTGCAAGATTCTCGATCCTACCTCAGAAGTGAGGAGTGAATCATAGTTTCTCAGAAACTATCAATCCTCACAGCTTCCCTGGCAATATCGAGAATAGAATTCACTGAAATGAAGCAATTATCTACTCTATTTGATATGATTCTAACTAGAACTTTGAAAGCTAGAACCTGGATTCCGCAGAACAGTGGCGAATCCGATGGTGTGTGTGATCTTGTCCCCTCAGTATGATCTCCTCGTTCTTTCATGTTCACGTGGATCTAGAAAAGCGTGTAATACTAGCATCGACAGGAGTAGATATTGGGACAAGGACAGCTCAGAATGCAGACCGAAAATGCGAGTAGGAGAGGGACAGCGCAAGAGTACAGAGCTTGGCTTATGCGATTCCTAGCGGGATTTTACTGCAAGTCATGCAATATGAAGCGACCAGAACCTGAAACTATCCTGTTTGAAGAGCAAAACCTGCAACTTTAATGGCTTCCTAAGCTATTCTATTCCAATGGATTGGATAAAACAACAACACTGTTTGCACAAGCTGGATATGTGGCTTACCAACAGCTGGACAATGCTAATGAGCATGCAAATGAACTAAAACAAGTATTCTAAGCAAAATAATAGCTAAATCTAATGCAAAGAGAAATTCAGAGACAAACTTCAGACCGGATTGGGTGAAATAACAGCACTGCCTGCACAAGATGGGTATGTGGCTTACCAACAGCTGAACAATACTAACTAAACATGCAAGTGAATTGAAACTATGGCTTCTAAACAAGATAACAAGCTAAAATACTAAAAATGAGGAGATGAGAGCAAAAGATCAGTCTCAAAATCAGGCCATTTGTTTGAGCACAAGCCATGCATTTATAGGAATTCAATCACCCAAAGATCAAAACCAAACTGAACTCCTAAACAATAAACAAAGGAAAAACACTATTCCAGGGGACCAAAAACATAAATGCATGCTCAAGTCGGCAAGGAAAGCTGGTGAAATGTGATATTTCACGCGAGTCGCATCAAAAGAACGTTCTGGAAAACGCGCAAAGGACCGCCACTCTGAGCAGGGTGGCGGTTACAGGACCGCCGCCCTGATCAGGGCGGCGGTTACAGGACCGCCGCCCTGTAGGGCGGCGGTTTCGTCACTGAAGATCAAAAGGCCAAGGAAAGAAGGAAAAAGGGGAAAACAAAGGGCGCGGGGCTAGGCGGGGCATGCGGGATGTTAACGCATACTCCGAGAGCTTTTCTGGATCCCGAACACCTTGCGAAGAGACCTGTATCATCATTGGGGCACTTGTTACACTGTTCCGGCAGTACAGTACCTTACAATTTTGGGTACGTACATATTGCCCCCTCGGAGAAGCGTTTTAGCCATGAAGAGGCATAAAACGGTGGGTCCGAGTATGGCAATCCCAAAATGGGAAGTAGAAGTTATACCTTACACGTCCGTGTGTTGAAATGACGCCATCCAAAATTCCCGCTACCTGCAAAATGAAAAGAGGATTCAAGTGCAGATAGATACAATAACTTGGAAAATAAATGCTAAAATAATAGGGAATGAGAACGTACCATTCGCGCGGGGATAGGGACTTACCTCCATCAGCGCTCCAAACCTGTGAAAAAGTCTTTTAAAACGAATCAGGGTGCTATATATATGAAAGTGGGCCCATTTTCCTATTCATTTGCGCGAGTTGATTTGATTGATTTTGAGCTCTGGGACCCACGGTGACGGTTTCTTGCGTGAGTAGAGTCAAAACGTCCGCAGCGAGATCGTGATCATGCCTCCACGTGCGGAACACCGTCCTGCTAGATCACAGGTTGGTTTTCTTCAATTTTGTGTTTTTCCCCCTTTAAATTTGAAATGCTAAATTTGTCGTAATGGGGGGGTTATTTTTGAAAATATTAGGTTCAAAAGGTCCACCTAGGGGGGGCGCCTACTGGGTAGGCTCCATTTTTAGGTCAAATGGTCATTTTTTGCTAGTTTTAGGCTTTTTAAGATTAAAAACCCGCGTGGGTTTTCGGACCACGACCGCCGCCCTGGCCAGGGCGGCGGTTACACGACCGCCGCCCTGTTCAGGGCGGCGGTTACACGACCGCCGCCCTTAAGGCGGCGGTTACAAAACCGCCTCCCTGCTCAGGGCGGCGGTTCTGCACAGAATGCAAAAGAACTTATATTTGAGATTGTGTTTGTATTTTTTTGCACTTCTACACGTTTTTATGACCTTCTTGGTATTGTTCAGATATTAACTTGCTCTGTTTTGTGTGTTTTTGGGTGTATGCAGGTGAGAGAGGAGTATATTAGATGGAGCAGAGAGAGAGAGTGTGATTGGCTCTCAGGGGTACTGGATGCCCTTTCACAGGACGAGGAGGACACACTACAGAGGGCTGGTATACTGCGTATATCGCGTGTGCCTCATGTTGCACCATCTAGTCACATCCTTTGTGACTTATTCTCTTATTGGGATGCAGATCGGAACACCTTCCGACTGCCAGGGGTCCGTGGTGAGTGGACCATCACACTCGAGGATGTCTACCGTATTTTGGGGGTCCCGATCATCGGGAGGAGACTTACATTGGAGACAGCAGGCTCACAGGCACAGATTGCACAGTGGGCAGCATATATGGGAGATGCAGTTATCTCCACGGGGTCGAAGAAGGGAGTGAGAGTTCGATCCATTCCTTCTTTGCCTATCCCCGTACTTCGACAGGCCGTCATGGGGATCCTTGCCTCGAGACTGATCGGGGACAAGGGAGGGGATACATTGTTATACTGCTGGGCCCCCATCATTGCGCAGATAGAGGGGCATGGCCGGATATACGCCTGGGGTGCAGATATTCTGGGGACCACCTACCATGATTTATACAGGGTGGTCCGTTTACAGGGACAGTCATTGAGCCACCTGACTTTAGTCATGAGTTGGGTGTATGAGCATTTTATCCCTTATGGCAGAGGTGTGGAGGTGGCAGATCCTGGGGCTGTGAGGGCAACCAGATGGACAGATATGTCGGTGCTTAGAGCACCTCACCAGCCAGTTGCCTCCCTTACTACTGCAGACATGGAGGCGACACCGTACCGGCTTATGGCCGGCATATGGGGAGAGGAGACTCTTACCTTGATCTCTTGCTCCACCACAGGGCAGCTCATTGATCGAGTGGGGCGAGTGGAGGTGCATCCTTTTGGCAGAGTTCCTCAGCAGTTTGGCCTACCGTATATGGGCATGCTTCCCCCAGTGGCGCCAGTTTACAGATCAGTTCGCGAGGCCAGAGGGGGGCCTAGAGGCCGTGGTTGGACAGTGATCACTCCTGGCATTCCCATTGCAGCCAGGAGGATAGTTCGTGCTAGAGGGAGAGCTGGTGTGCCTCGGGCACCTTTACTTCAGATTGCTGCGGGTCCTGCTCATAGTAGCGATGACCCCATAGATATTGACTCCGACTCTGAGGAGCTTACAGAGGGAGGGTCAGAGGAGCAGACTGATGACAGTGATCCTGAGTGGCATGACACTCAGGACATTATGCAGGCAGAGAGGGCTAAGCAAAGCGCAGAGAAGGACACTCTAGTTTCAGAGGAGCCACTCTCTCAGGGCCATGGTGGAGAGGATGAGTCAGTTGCAGGGTGACATGTTGCCCCTGCCACAGGAGCAGCCCCTCAGTCGGCAGCGGCATCCGCGGCAGGGTGCTGGCCCCAGCGATCCATCTTGGAGGCCCGGTGATCCGAGTAAGTTATCCTTTCTTCCTTCTTTAACGTTTGTTTAATTTAGGATTTGTTTTAATTGCTATCTCTCCTTGTGTTTTTATCTTGTATCTTTTAGCCTCTTGCTTGGTTTCTGATTCATTTTTCTCCTTTGTTTGCAGAGACTGTTGACGAGTGGCGGGATCTGATCCGCAGGGTATGTACCGATTCCCTGATGATCCCCATGGATAGGACCCGCGCGGAGCTATCCGTAGATGCCGGGGAGCCCTCAGCAGCTGGTAGACATACTGATGTCTTCGCTCCCATTTGGCACGTGGCCAGGATGGTGTCGACCCTTCGCACAGAGTTAGTGGGCTACAGGACGGCTGAGCACCTTATGAGGAGCCATTCTCGTGGTGAGACCGCGGCTGCCCCTCGGGACCCTGAGCCCTCCGTACATTCAGAGCGCCGGCGTAGCCGGAGTCCTAGGCGAGGGCGTGCACCTTCGGAGGGGTCGCGTAGGGGTTGAGAGGCCATTTGGCCCTTGTGTATTTTGTACTATTGTATATCACGGGCTCTTTGAGCATTTTGACCATGCCTAGTGCATGATGGCATTGTATATAAACATTGATTATTTATATATATGCATTCGTTTTGGATCAAAACTTGTCACTCATGGCTTCTTTTCTATTTCCAGTTTCTTTGTGTATACTACGATGTATGTTTGTATGCTTTTTAGAATGTATGCAATGGATAACAGATGATGCAAATGTTTACTTTCTTTTTGTGTTTCATGATGCTGATACATGATATTGTAGATATATTGTGATTTTGAATCCTAGCTTCTGTGAGCAATTTGGATACCTCATGTTTGTTTTGGCAAAGTTATGAAAATAACCAGTATGATGAACAGATTAACTTGCCCCACTCCCAACTCCACGCAACTAGTAAGATGCAAGGGCTCATCACCAAGAGCCAAGAAGGGCGCAAGTTATGAAATGTGGTGAAATGATAGTGATGAAAGACAGACAAAGCTTTGGCGGAACCAAATTGGAAGCTACAAGCTTACTCTACCCGAATGACTTCATAGTTTAGAATGCACTTGCTTTGCGGTTTATCTAGACTTAGACCCGTAGATGGCCACATAGTAGACAAGATCTGGGTTTTTAGGATTTTAACTCTCTTGGAATTTTGAACATCTGATTCATTCGTTTTTGACTCAAAGTTTGAATTGTTTGTTTATGACCTTTTAACGTTTGCTGTGTCAAGAGGACCCCCTATACTTTGCCCCATGCTACTAGTAAGAAGCGTGGGTTTATCACCGTGGGCAAGGCATAGGCGAGTAAGGGCATTTCCATCCTTTCCCAACCCTACGTCACTAGTAAGAGACGCAAGCTCATCACCGAAGGTTGGTGGGGCAAGGAAATGTGTAAAAATAAAATTTTCTGTTTAATCACTTTTTGACTTGCTTATTTGAGTAAAATGTCAGTATATGCTTATTTCCAAAGAGATGTATATATGGGATAGATGTGACACCATGAAGCTTCTAGAACAGACCATAGGCAAGACACCTATCCTAAGAAGAAATCAAAGTGAGAACAAACTTGCAGATCTTGGTATGGTTACCGTTAAGACTTTGTCATGTTTGATTTATTTGATAAAAGATTCCGAGATGATTCGATGATATATGAAGATGGAGAGGTATGATTAAAGAGCTTAATGCCAACAACATCATGAGTTTGTAATGAATTGCTTTGAGAATAGATTCCTTGATCACAATTTATGTAAGAAACAAGTGGACAAAATGATCTAAATCTATATGAAGATGCAATGTAGATAATTATACAAGTAGTGCTAGTTGCTTATGCGTAGAATCGCTTGAGGTGCAGGGAATTGACTGTTTCACCAAATTCCTCACCTTCTAGCGTACATAAGAGGTAAGCACCATTTCCGTAGTCCTTCATGACTCGGTATGGGCCCAACCATTTGGGCCGGAATTTCCTTCCTTCGCCGGTCTTCTTGTCGATCCGGCTGTCTAGTCTTAGAACTAGATCACCTTCGTATATATCGCGTTCATAGACCTTCTTGTTATACTGCCGGCACATTCGGTCAGCATAAGCTCTATGCCGCTGCTCAGCATCTAACCTAGTTTCATCTAGGCTTTCTAGTTGTGAAAGACGTGCTTCTCTGTAAGCGTCTTCATCCAGAATCCCTTGTAATGAAATGCGGAGACTGGGTATTTCGACCTCAAGTGGGAGAACTGCTTCTGCCCCAAATACTAGCGAGAAAGGAGTTGCTCCCGTTGGTGTTCTTATTGAGGTTCGGTGGGCCCACAAGGCCGGATATAACTTCAAATGCCAATCTCGTTTGTTTTCTTTCACCGTTTTAAGGAGAATGGCTTTCAGTGTCTTGTTTGTCGCTTCAGCCTGTCCGTTGGCTTGAGGGTAATACAAGGAAGCCGTATGATGGCTTATCTTA
Organism: Taxus chinensis; assembly: GCA_019776745.2. NCBI lineage: Eukaryota > Viridiplantae > Streptophyta > Pinopsida > Cupressales > Taxaceae > Taxus > Taxus chinensis. The sequence continues at coordinate 42,655 of JAHRHJ020000428.1, read as the reverse complement.
AATTTATTGCATAGTTCGCGAACCTCTTCATTTTTAAAAGAAGTTCCATTATCGGAGATAATGATTTGCGGGATACCGTACCTGCAAATGATTTGGTTCAAAATGAACTTGGCGATCACAGAACCAGGTACAGTAGTAAGAGGCATGGCCTCCACCCATTTGGTAAAATATTCAGTGGCCGTGATTATAAAATTATGGCCGTCTGTGGATGAGGGAGAGAATTTCCCTATTAAGTCTAGACCCCATGTAGAAAAGGGCCATGGAGTTGCGATTGGTTGTAGAGCTTGTGCTGGCATGTGGATCTCGTGGGAGAATTCTTGGCACTTATGACACCTGCGTGCAAACTCTATCGCGTCATGTTCTAGAGTGGGCCAGAAATAGCCCATTCGATGTATTTTTCGAGCGGTGGCATGGCCACCGAAGTGGCCTCCACATATACCGCTGTGAGATTCATGGAGAATCTTCTTGGATTCCTCTGTGTCGACACACCTTAGGAGCATTCCATCGAATGCCTTTCGATAGAGAACCTGCTCTATAATGACGTATTTAGCTACGATTATGCGTAACCGTCTTCTTTGTTGTGGTGTAGCTCCTTCTGGATATGTATGGTCCATGATATAGTTAATGATGTCAGCGTACCAGGGACACTCAGAGATAGCGGGTCGGGTTTCGATGTAGTATACGCACTCATCTGGAAAGTCTAAATCTACTAGATCGCCTCCATCTAATGGGTTGTCAGCTAACCAATCCGCAATGATTTGCCCTTAACTGACTTCTGATTTACAAATGTTAATTCGAATTCTCCCATTAAGGTTATAAAACGTCCAGCCTTTTTAGACAATGACCCTTGTGTGAGGAAAGTCCGTAGATGGTCCGTTTTTACCATGACTTTCATTTCTTGATTCAGCATATAATGTCTTAGGCGTTTAGTAGCAAAGACTATGGCAAGACATTCTCGTTCTGCCTGTGTATAGCATGTTTCATAGTCGAGCAACGTTCGGCTGATGAAATAAATCACACGTTCTCTCTTGTTATCGTCTTCTTGGGCCAACATACAGGCCAGCGAGACATTGGTAGCTCGTGAATATAGAATTAACGGGTGATCTAGCTTAGGTGGCATTAGCGTAGGTGGTGATAATAGAAAACGCTTAACTGCTTCAAAGGCTTCATTACAGTCTTCGGTCCAATCAATGCTATAGTCCTTCTTGAGTAAATTGTTGATTGGATGAACGGCGAAGCTTAAGTCCGGGATAAATCTCCGGATTGCGCCCAGCTTTCCGAGAAATGATCTGATTCCAGATTCATCTGAAGGTGGAACCATTTCGAGGACAGCCCGAATTTTGGTTGGGTCAACATCTATCCCTCGTGACGATATGATATAGCCTAGGAGCTTCCCTCCCGTTACACCAAAGACGCATTTCTCTGGGTTTAATGTGACTCCGTATTCTATTAGACGTGAAAGAATGACGCGGAGTACTTCGGGATGGTCACAACGCTTCTTGGCCTTAGCCAATAAGTCATCTACGTAAGATTCCATGATTTTATGAATTAGATCGTGAAATATGTATGTCATGGCCCGCTGGTACGTAGCACCGGCGTTTTTGAGACCGAATGGCATAACAGCGTAGCAATAGGTTCCCCAAGGAGTTATAAACGTGGTTTTAGCTTGATCTTGCTCAGATATTCTGATTTGATTGTATCCCGAGAATCCATCCATGAGAGACAAAAGTTCAAAACCAGCCGTTGCATCAACAATAACATCTATGGATGGTAATGGGAAGTCATCCTTAGGACATGCTTTGTTGATATCTCGAAAATCTATGCAGATGCGTATCTTTCCATTCTTCTTGAGAACGGGGACGATATTAGATACCCATTGGGAGTAGTCGACTGGTTTGATGAACCCTACCTGGAGGAGTTTTATTACCTCCTCTTTTACCATGAGAGCTACTTTGGGCTTCATGGGTCTTGATTTTTGTTTAATTGGCTTTGCATCTGATTTAGTGACGAGGTTGTGCACCGCAATGTGGGGTGCGACTCCTGTCATCTCCTTATAATTAAATGCAAATGCCTTCTGATGTTCTTTGAGAATCTGAGTATGTATTTCCACTTCTTCTGGGGTTAAGGATGATCCTAATTTCAATATTCTCGGTTCATCTTCTGTCCCGATGTTGACATCGATTGTTTCTTCGATCAAAGAGGCGTTACCCTCTTCGAACTCAGGTGGTGCTGGAGGTAAATCCAAACCCTCCCCATTGTCTACTGCGTATATGCTAGGTTCCATTTGTGAGGGGAAATCCATCATGGGATTCCCGAAATAGGAAGACGAATGTGGAATTAAGGATAAATCTAGCATATGATAGGAGAGATGTAATGCCGCATAGGCGTTTAAGTATTCCAAAGTGGCCATATTATTATCGACGTGGTCTGGGGTGGTAGATTCACTTCCGCTTGAAAGGGGATTTGTCATTATTTTTATCAATGGCTCATCACGAATGGACACCGTGAACTGGGTATCTTCTAACTCATTACTTGGAGTAAAACGTGATGCTGAAGTTGCTATTGAATCGGCGAGAAGATTTTTCTCTCGCGGGATTGCTTCAATGGATATGAAGTTAAATGCCTTGCTTAAATTTAATACGGCTTCTTTGTAAAGCTGCAAGTGTTCGGCTTTGGTTTCATATACTTCAGAAACTTGATTTGCCACTAATTGCGAGTCTCCTAAGACTCTGATGTTATCAACACCAATTCTCTTGGCTAAAGTGAGGCCAAGGAGGAGGGCTTCGTACTCAGCGCCGTTGTTTGTGCATTCAAAGTTTAACTTAAAAGCGAATGGGAGGACTTTCTCCTCGGGCGAAGTAAGAATTATACCTGCCCCCGCTCCATAACGGCATTTAGCTCCATCGAAATGGAGAGTCCAATACTTAGTCGGGAGTATAGATGTTGGGGCATTTGCTGCGTTTGCGCACTCTACTTCTACCATACAGAGGTCCTCTGCTGGAAGGGAACCAACACCTAGGGAATATCCTATGCCTACTGAATCAAATGGTAAGAACATTGGTGAATCTTGTTCTATCAACTCAACGATTTTCGCAGTAGTCCCTAATGATACTGTTTCTTTAGTTTTATCTTTGGGGGTTGGAATTGTTTTGGCTATGCTGATAGTTTCAAGATCCGTCGTAGGTACCAACTTTTCCTCTGGTTTTGGGTCAGTGGGTTTATTAAGTTGGTTTGTTGGAAGTTCAAATTCTGAGTGCACCCCTGGTCTTTTCTTTAAATCAGCTAGGTGCAAATCGAAAGGTTTTGGATCGCCTTTGGCTACAAATACCTTTCCTAGATGCAAGAATCTTACTTCTTGAAATAAAGTAGAAGGGATTGCCTTCATTCGGTGTATCCATGGTCGGCCGAGTATCATATTATAATTAGTTTCCCGATCTATAATATAAAACTCAGTCAGGATTGTTTTGGGCCCTAAGGTGACCGGCAGTATTATAGTTCCTATCGAAGTGGCTTTAAGGCTATCATAGCCTCTCAATGTATTTCGAGTAGTGGAACAGTTTGTTTCCCCATATCCAAGTTTTTGGAGGAAAGAGAAAGGGACTATGTTAACTGCGGCCCCATCGTCAACCATTGCCCGTTTTACATAGTTATTATAAACCCATACTTGTAAGTGTAAGGCTGGATCACCTCGGCGTGCGATCTCAGCATCTGTGGGCATTTTACTTATTTCGAATATGAATTCGACATCCTTGTCCGGCTGCCCCGGAGGGTGGATATCAAAATCTACGTGATTTACTTGTGTTTCAGGAGGTGGAGTGATGTTAATTAGATGACCTAGACCTAATGCTTCTAAAAGAGCAGCTCTGTGAGGAGGAGAGTTCTTTAGTAAATCTAAAAATGAGATGTGCGAGAAGGTCTTTGTTAGGTCATTAATTAAATCATAGGCACCTACGGGTTTTTCTACTATTTGCTGACTCTTATCTGTTTCTGGCAGATGACTTGAGCTCGGTTGAGAGAAATATTCTCGCGTTCTTGTTATAGCTTCGATAGGTAGTTCAGCGTCTAATTCTACCAAACTGACTATCTTGGGTCTCGGTTGACTTCCTAACTGTGGTGCAACTGATGGATTTAATGAAGTCGAGGCTTCGTGATCATTGTTTCCTGTCATTGCACTTTTGTTTGTTCCAGTTGGATTCAGCCTATTGCTATCATGATTTGGGAGCGGATCGTTAAAGATCTTGAGGGGAGCATTCTGAGGGGAAACTGCCCCTGCGAGCGTATTTGGTGATGATGAGACGGGATCTGCCAAAAACAAATCTGTGAAGAACTGTCTTTGTTCTTCTGGCAAACGTTGCATAAATTTATTGTAGTCACGACACGTTCTAGTATCGTGACCCCGAATTTTGTGGAAACCACAATAAGAATTGGGGTTGTAATTCCTGTTTTGTTGGTTAGGTGTGTATTGTGGCCTAAAATTCTGATCAAACTGTTGCCTATTAGGATTAAAGTTTTGGATTTGTTGTTTCTGGTTTTGACTTTGGTTTTGATAACCAAATGAGTTTTGGCTTGGCCCTTGTATGGGATTTCACCGTTGTTGTTGTTGTTGTGGATGGTTAAAATCCACTGTATTGATCGTCGGGGTAAAGTTGTTGTTTCGTTGGTTGTTTGTTTGTGACGGAGTATTAACAACATTTACCCTTTTGGGCTGGTCGGTTACTCCATCCGTTGTTACCCCACGATTTTTGTTAAGGATTTTGGGTCCTTGATTGATATTTGTGATAGTTGTAGTGTTCTGAGTGGAGGTGATTAACCTCCCGTTTGTTCCATATGTCTTACGACCACTATCTATCGCTGCTTGGTCTATTCGAAGAGCGCTCTCAAGTACTTCATCGTAAGTTCTTAGTGGGAACTTCTGGACTTCTTCCTTCACCTCTTTGCTGAGAGAATGAAGGAATAAATCACATAGTTCCATCTGATCCATGTTTGGAGCACTTGCCGAGGAATAAAGGACTGTACGCCACCTTTGGATGAAATGGGCGACAGATTCGTTGTGTTCTTGTTTGATGTGTAAGAATTCCCTGATTCCTATTCTCAACAATTTGTTCATGTCGAATGCCTTAATGAATTCTGATACGAGTTGTTTAAATGAATGGATGGAGGCTTCAGGTATTCTATAATACCAGTCGAGAGCAATGCCTTCCAAGGTTTTGGGGAATATTTTAGCAACAACCCCATCCCAAGGGAGTAATTCTCGTATGGCTGTAGCATAAGCCTTGATATGTGCATTTGGATCTCCCTCACCCTTGAACTTGGGTAAATCAGGAAGAGGTCTTGGAAGCATGACGCTTCGTATGGTGAAGTCTAAGGGTTCCTTTAGATATTCTGAATAAGTCCCTATCGCATAGTTTTCGACCATTGATGGTGGTTGCTGAGGGAGTGATGGTGGGATAGGTTGTTGATACAGTGCAGTGTATGCATTGGCAGGGGCATAAGGAAGTCCCTGTGTTTGAGAAAATATGCCGGGAGAGGAGAACATATCTCCTTGTGGTGATTTGGAGTACATGTTTAAGTATGACGGGGTATTGTCTAGTAATGGGTTACTTGATACTAGACCGGGAGGAATAGTGTTAGAGATGATAGGCCTTGTTGGCGTTTGTTGTGGATAGTGAGGAGGCATACCTAACGTGCCTACTCCTGTGAGGAGATCTACTTGGCCAGAGTGGTATGGAGGATTGGAACTTCCTGCTTGTATGAACGGAGAATTTTGACTTGCTTGAGCAAGTTCTAACCCTCTCACTTTTTCTACTAACGTTGAAATGACTTCATTTGGTGAAGTCACGGTGCTTTGCCTGAGCGGCGTTTGTTGTATACCCTGGTGTTGTATAGGTACGTGATATCCTGTCATGAACTGATCGCTATCTTGCCAAGTTTCTCCGAGAGTATTTCCTATATGCAGTGGCATAGAGGTATTTTCTTGAAAAGAGATCTCGGGTTGTATTTGTAAACCTCCTATAGGTGGGTACATACCCCGAGAGCGTTGTTCACTCCTAGGATAACGTATTGACTGTCCATCATCTAAGACCAGGTATGGATCTGACTGTCTACTAATTTGTGGTCTAAGTAGCATTTGAGGAGACGAACCAGATTCTCCGGTAAATGTCATATTGTTCAAGCTTGAAGGCTCTGTTTGTTGTGTTCGAGGGGGTTGATCTAACTCCTCTATCTGAAAAGATGAGTTATATCTGTTGTTGGGGTCTTGTTGACAACTGATTAGTTGAATAGTTGTCGCCCCATACTGAGAGTGAGGGTGATGATTGCCTATTCTGTTGGGCGTAGTATGCCTCGAGACCCAAGAGGGGTCTGCCATATTCATCGAATCCCGACATATTCGGGGGGTATATGAATACCCGCAGAATAATGGGAAGGAACGAAGGTGATTTGTGAAAGGATACGTGATACTATGACTCCGGGCGAGAAAGTAGGAAGTTTTACGTCAGCTTCACTAATTTCGTTTGTTTCACGTCGGGTTCACCAGTTTTGTACGCCGGAAAAGTGACAGGCGAGCGTGAGAATCTACAAGTGACTCTTCCGCGTACCCGACCTCTCGAGGTCGTGCCGAGACAGCCGGTGGGGGTAGAATATGCGTTGGATTCAGACAAACTAGTTAGGCAGTCTAATTTCTTCGACACGCACTAGTGGAATTTGTGAATCTAAGGCAAAGAAGGCCCTTCTAACTTGGACTGGTGTGATAGATCGATCGGCAAGGATGACTGCTCGAAGGCTCCAATCAATATCGAGCTCTGGCGTGATTCGATCTATGGGTTGTGGAATACGTGGAAAATGACCTGGGATAGTTTCGTGTATGTCTCCAGATAAGGTCATAGGGTGGATGGTGAAAACAATTGACTCTATGGACGATTCTCTGGCCTAGTCCAGAATTCTCTAGCTTCGTTAGCCGCTATATCCAGTAAGGACAATTGTTCGATGATGATGGGTGGAATTGGAGTGGATTGGAATACTAGTGTGCGTAAGCCAGCGTCTATATCTGATTGACTTATGGATTCGTTGGGCTGTGAGATCTGTGGGTCACAACCATGGACTCTTGGATGTTGCGGTCCTGTTATGGTCATGCGCGAAATCAAGTTCTAATCCCTAGTATCCAGTAATCGTATGCTTTCTCAGCTTCTATGTTTAGGACCAACAACTGTGTGATTTTCTCAGAATATCTCACAGGCGTTCGTGCAACCTGGATCCTTAGACTGGTATCTATATCTGTGAGAGTGTCTCCTGCACCTGGCTGTGGGACCAAAGGATCACAACCAAAGGTTTGTTCTCTTTCGAACCCTTCTACAGTCATGTGAGTGTTTACCTAGGGCAATCTGTAATTTGGTTGGTTTGACCAAAACGTGTGTGCTTGGTCGTCCTCTATGTTTAACCCTCTCAACTGAGAACTGATCAGTTGTAAATCTGTTGTTGTTCGGAATACTTGTATTATGAGATTTTGGTCTATGTCAACTATTGCTGTGACGAGGTTTGGTTGAGGCACGATTGGCTCAAATATATATTCCCTGGGCTCCTGAGGTCCCGTGATTGTTATACAAAATAAAATGTAAATCTAACTGTAACTAAGCAAACTCTAACTACGTGGAATAAATCTAAAACATAAATAAGTTCTATTCTTCTAAGAAACCTTTCAAGAATATAAGGAAAGAAAACTATTTTAAGCGTATCTAGAAATAACAACTAAACAATAATTTAAAACAGACAAAATAACCGAGTGTAGTTATCAGCCTGTGCAATTTGTAGATTTATTCTAAATAAATAAAATAGCTCATCTAATCTATCTGCAAGATTCTCGATCCTACCTCAGAAGTGAGGAGTGAATCATAGTTTCTCAGAAACTATCAATCCTCACAGCTTCCCTGGCAATATCGAGAATAGAATTCACTGAAATGAAGCAATTATCTACTCTATTTGATATGATTCTAACTAGAACTTTGAAAGTTAAAACCTGGATTCCGCAGAACAGTGGCGAATCCGATGGTGTGTGTGATCTTGTCCCCTCAGTGTGATCTCCTCGTTCTTTCGTGTTCACGTGGATCCAGAAAAGCGTGTAATGCTAGCATCGACAGGAGTAGATATTGGGACAAGGACAGCTCAGAATGCAGACCGAAAATGCGAGTAGGAGAGGGACAGCGCAAGAGTACAGAGCTTGGCTTATGCGATTCCTAGCGGGATTTTACTGCAAGTCATGCAATATGAAGCGACCAGAACCTGAAACTATCCTGTTTGAAGAGCAAAACCTGCAACTTTAATGGCTTCCTAAGCTATTCTATTCCAATGGATTGGATAAAACAACAACACTGTTTGCACAAGCTGGATATGTGGCTTACCAACAGCTGGACAATGCTAATGAGCATGCAAATGAACTAAAACAAGTATTCTAAGCAAAATAATAGCTAAATCTAATGCAAAGAGAAATTCAGAGACAAACTTCAGACCGGATTGGGTGAAATAACAGCACTGCCTGCACAAGATGGGTATGTGGCTTACCAACAGCTGAGCAATCTAACTAAAGATGCAAGTGAATTGAAACTATGGCTTCTAAACAAGATAACAAGCTAAAATACTAAAATGAGGAGATGAGAGCAAAAGATCAGTCTCAAAAATCAGGCCATTTGTTTGAGCACAAGCCATGCATTTATAGGAATTCAATCACCCAAAGATCAAAACCAAACTGAACTCCTAAACAATAAACAAAGGAAAAACACTATTCCAAGGGACCAAAAACATAAATGCATGCTCAAGTCGGCAAGGAAAGCTGGTGAAACGTGATATTTCACGCGAGTCGCGTCAAAAGAATGTTCTGGAAAATGCGCAAAGGACCGCCGCTCTGAGCAGGGCGGCGGTTACAGGACCGCCGCCCTGAAGGGCGGCGGTTTCGTCACTGAAGATCAAAAGGCCAAGGAAAGAAGGGGGAAAAAGGGGAAAACAAAGGGCCGGGATGTTAACGCATACTCCGAGAGCTTTTCCGGATCCCGAACACCTTGCGAGGAGACCTGTATCATTTTTGGGTACGTACAACCACCAGGCCCCCGAAAAACATTTTTTTTCCTAGCATTTAATTTTTCAATTTTTTAAAATGTAATTGTATGATTCAGTATATTGTACTTATTTACAGGTTGCCACAATCAACCGTAAACATTGTAACTACTTAGAAATTAGATCAAATTAGAATAAAAAATAGTAAATTAAATTTTTAAGACATAATCATGGATCAAGCACTAGTCATCTACTATCACCAACATAGGGTATATACTATCAAAGGCATTTACGGGTAAAGATGTTATGACACTTACATTAACATCACTAAAGGACAAGTTGGTTCAACTGTCATCTGGGCACACCCTTTAGCAATGGGAGGGGAGTCTATTTTACACAATCCACACATTCTAAGCCCTCCCATTTTTACATCTATGAATGATTCTTGTTGTACTAAATCACTGAGAAATTGATCTGAGTATATAGAGAACCTTACACATGTATTGAGGATATTTCACAGCCAATGAACTACAATTAGGTCATACAGACCCCTGTAGTGTAGTTCTTGGTTCCATGTAATGAATTATGTGGCACGTAAGTTAAGTCACCTCTTTCATATCATCGAGTATATAGAAAGGTTTTGATACTTCTTCTTGGTATTTCTCTTTACTTGGTCTCACTACTCAATTGGAGGTTATCAGCGACATTATATGTCACAGTGGTAGTGAATCTAACAATATGCTGTCGAGTCATGTCAAACCATCTAGATCACAACTTAAAAATTGACCCATTTTCAAACAAGATCCCCATGTTTCCAGGTGCTTTGAGACAAATCTACGAGGCTCAAATCCATAGTTACAAAAGCCTCTGCAATGTGTTCCTATGTTCATGCTTGATTTTGTTTGTGAGAAGAGTATAAGAGATTTATGGCAGCTGAGTCACTTCCTCACTCTCTTGCACATTTGTGTTTTCTCAGAGACTTGGTCATATAAGTTTCATAGTATCTTGAGACACTTTTTCCGGCGCAATATGGTAAATGGTCATTACCATCTCTTCAGAAGGATACAATATAAGATGTCCTCATTGCCTTATCAGGAAAACAACACAGAGTTCATTCTAGAAGAATATGTATCAAGCTCATGGTAAGCATGACCTGGTTCATACTGATCTTTGTATTCCAATGCAACCAAGTCATGAATAGGTTCTAATACTTCATGCTTGTAAAGTGATGATAATTCAAGGAAAAATGTGGATGTATTCCTTTTCAAAAGAAAAGTGAAGCTTTTGAAACCTTCAAGAAATTCAAAATGGCTTTGAAATGAAAATGATCATCACATCATAACTCTCTACTCAGATCGAGTGGGGGAGATTCACCAGTGATGAGTTCAAATCCTACCTTGGAAGAACATGGAATTTGTCGACAAATGCCTTCCACACATGACCCTTACAACAAGGCATGCTAATTATTGTTGTTCCAGAGAAGAAACATGTACAATCATGGAAATGGTACGATGCATGATCGATGATTCCAGAATAGAAAAGACATTCTTGGCAGAAGTAGAAAATATGCAATAGGGTATTTGTTGAACAGAGCGCCCATAGTTTCTCTTCCATGGAGTAACACCAAAAGAAGCATGGTAAAAAAGGAAGCCATCTATTACCACACCTTCAGATCCTTCTACGTGCAAAGAAATCTTTAGTATGCATATACCCATAGTTAAGAAAGAAAGAATTTAGATATGAAATCACAAAAATGTCATCTTCATTGGGTACAATGAACAGACTCTTAACTTACAAGTTGATGGATCCGAAGACCAGGAAATTCTACACCAGCAGATCATGTTGAGTTCTTTGAGAAGAAGGAAGTAGAGACTCCTTATCCAACTCACCTTATGTAAGATATTTCACTAGGTTTAAAAACTGAAGTCTGATGTTCACCAAAAATGATGATGAAAGTGATGATGGGGATGATGGTTTATGATTAGATAGAACCATGACCCATGGGAACAGTTCAACATATGCCCAAGTGGTATACTAGCATGTTATGAGATGCAAAATAGATGCTCCATCGGATACATCCACCCCTGGACCAATGGATTCATAGTAACCAAGCGAAGAAGTGAAATTTTCTTTGATGAGTAGAGTTATTGAATCTGATGAGCCCTCTACAGTCCAAGAATAAAAATACAATAAAAATATAGAAAGTTGCCATGGATGCTGAGTAACAACTAGTGATGAAAAAAAACTTGAAGCTTATCGATATTTCCACCAGGATCTAAGAAGCCCATTGGATGTAAATGGATATTCCCTAATTAAAGTATAAAGAGATAATGGGACAAAGACAAGTACAAAGCAAGACTAGTATCGAAGGTATGCACAAAAATAAGGCATTAGAATACGAGGAAATTTTCTCCCATATGACTAAGATCAAAATGATTAGGATGATCTTTGGGTTTGGTTAGACAATTTGGTTGGAAAGGGTCCACCAGATGGATTTAAAAAGTGCATTTCATAAACAATATTTACAAGAAGAATTCTATGACTCAACCTAAGGGATATGTTGTACCTGGTCAAGAAGTAAAGGTCTTGACAACTCAGAGATGAATATCTGTAATGGCCTCAAATAGGCACCCTAGGCATGGTACATCAAAATTGATGAGCATCTCGTACAACATGGAATTTTTAGACATCCATACGATCCCAATCTTAAGACCTCAAAAAATAAATATACAGGAGAGATTGTGATTTTTGTTGTGACCTGTCGACATCTAGTCATCACTTGGAAGTTTAGTGAGCGATGATAATGCAAAATTTCAGAAATATCTTAAACGATCGTTTGACATGACATATCTCAGGCTGATGCACTATTGTCTTGGATTGGAAGTATGGTAGAAAGAGAATCACATATTCTGTTTCTCAGTTGAAATATACCAAGACAATAGCTTGTAGAAATTCAGGATGATGGATTGCACACTAGTTTCTACACCTATGATGGAGAACCAGATGTATAGTTATCTCATTCAGATGATATCTATGTGGGTAAATACCACTCTCTATGATAGTTAATTAGGAGTCTCATTTACCTGACCTACACTAGACCAATCATTATGATATTTAGCTTTGCAGTGAGCTATCTATCCAGGTTCATAAGGAACCCAAAGTTTGTCATTGGAAAGTAGATGAAAAGGTGCATCTTGAGATATTTAGGAAGTGGGACCAGTAGATCCCATGGTCTAGAATACAAGAATAATAAAACCTCTTCTTGTCCCGATGTTTGGATTCATATCATGTAGGAAAAATTGATGATAAAAAATCCACTTCAGGTTTGTGTTCTTTATGGGATCTGGACCAATATCATGGTTGAAGCAAGAAATAAAACTTTGTTTCTCGTTCTTCCATAGAAGTTGAATATCGTTGATTAGGTAAGCTTTCTGTGAAGCGATATGGCTACGTCGCATACTAGAAGTACTTATGAATACCAGGAAAAAATGAACACCTGTGTAAAGTTGACAATGAAGGTGTTCTCAAACTTTTCCCCCATCTTTTTTCATGAAGAAAAAACACATTGAGGTACATAAATTTCATAGTGAGCATGTACTTGAATCACAATAACAGCTTCAGTTTTGTCCAACAACTAAAGGAATAGAAAATATCTTGACAAAAAGCATGTGACAAGTTTGAGTTGTTCAGAGAACTTCCTCTCCTCATCCCTTGAGACAATGCGTAAATTAAAAGGGATGAGGTGAACCTAGGGTGGAACACGTGTGTGTAAATATAATTGCAATGTTAATGTACATTGTATTAGGATAGTAAAGTATTTGTGCTTAATTATTGTTGATGGTTTTGTTAACCATATTGTTGTCATATTATATCGTAGGTTTGTTTGTTACATAGACTTGTAACAAGAAAATTTGATTTAGTTAGTCAAATATGTATGTTGTAAGTGTAAAAATGTTATGTAAAAGACACATGTGTATGTAAACCTAGGCAAATGTTTTTTGAAAGATGTATATTATGTCCAATATGTATAAATATTGCAAACATGTGCACCTGATCCATGTCGAGAAAATATCAGATGTAGAAGGATATCCCATACTGCGAGTTTTTTGGGTGATCTCACCCCACCCTAGGCTGAAAGAAGTGTAGGGAGTAAATTTTCTATGTGTCCTCCAAGCTCTAACACTTTGCCTAAACTGTGTGTGTAGAGATCTTTATATTGTCCTGGTTTTTTGGGCAATCCGATGCCACTGGTCGAAGTAGTGTAGAGAGGCACACCCACTGTAACCTCTAAGCCTATAACTACTTCCCAGAAATGCTAAGGAAACCATATCCTATAAAATCCATTGTGTATGGGGTTTGTATCTGAACCCACTCATTTATGAACCCACAATCCAAGGGTATGTATGAACTGAACCAGTGTAAATGTGTTTTGTTAGTATGTAACCCCAAATGATGCCCCCCTCTTTGGGGGTATGCAACATCGATGATAGGAAACATATGTCCCAAAAATAGGACCAACCGACATGTACATTGTAACCATGGAAAGTGTTTGGTAGAAACAAAGGCACGCACAAACAATAAGGCTAGCCAAAGACAAGTGTAAACAAATGTACAATACATGCATATACAAAACAGTGTGTAAGCTACGCATATAATGTAGTAAATGTAAACATGCAAGAAAGAAAGTAAGCCACACAAAGTGGAATGCAAACATGGGACATCACTCACGATGTCACAAGACATGCAAGGCCATCATGGCCGCAATGCAAAAAAACAAGTAAGTGCACACAAAACATAGGGAAGGCCCGCAAACAATAACAAACAAAGAATACAATGTGACAAACAAGTATGGAAACCAATAATCCCTGCAAAACAAGTGTTGCACATGGAACACGGTTAGTATGTTAGAGAAATAGCCAATATGTCAAAAACATGTATAAGATTAAGTAATGTAATATGCTAAGTACAAAATGAAACAATAGGACCTGGAAGAGACAAATGTGGATGCCCCCAGTGACTGGTATAGGAAGGGTAGAAGGTGAGAATCCATGCTTCACGTGTAGGAGACTTGTATCTGTAATCACACTAAACAAAGCTATGAAACATGCATGTGTGGATGATATAGATAATGACATATAAGAAATCAATCTAAAATGTGTAGTAAAGTGATCATGTACAACACTAGTAAAGAAGAGTAAATGCAACCAAGACAATGCAGCATGTTGTGGATGGATGAAATGGAATGCAAGATGGAATGATAGGAGTTGAATGCCCCCATAATGAATGGAGGTGTATGCAGGGAGGTTCATTTTTTTTTCCCCCTCAACAGTTAAGAATGATATGTAAATGAGAGTGTGTTATCGGGAAATGGTCGAGTAGGATGTTGTGTCTAATGCACTATGATGAATGTGTAGGTGTAGTGGTGAGATGTGACCTAGAAATGACGAGTGCGTGAACCCTATATCCAAAGCATATATAAAAAATGGATGATTATCTAGCCTAAACGTAGAAGTGATGATTTAGCCTAAGCGTATATCACTATAAGAGGAATGGATGAGTGATGATTTAACCCTAAGCATATATCACTACAAGATGAAAGGAAGGAGTGGTGATGTAACCTAAGGTGTATACCACTGCAAAATGATAGAATAAGTGATGATTTAGCCTAAAGTGATATGTCAATAGACTAGGATGGTTGCATGATGAAAGGTCAAAAGTAAATGTGTGATGAGTGTAAGGTCCATTTGATTGGTAAACCCTTAGCAATCAAGTATGGACCGAGGAACTAAAGTGCATTATAGGGTGGTGATTGTAGTGTGTTGAAGATAATGTAGTGTATGCAATGATGAATATGCTACCATGTTATGAATAAAATATATGAAAATGTAGTGTGTAGAATGTGATGCTAGATGTGTAGAATGTGTAAGATGTAATGCATATGATGACTTGTAATATATGTAGATAGGATAACAACGTAGTGCTAGACTCCTATATGATGAAGATTAGTATAACATGTAGAATACGTGTGAAGATGTACAATGTAATATCTATGGTATGTAGACAAACGGATAATGTAATAGGGAGGATGAGTAGTGTAGGATGTAAGGTGCATGGATAATGGTTTAGATATAATGAGAAATTTCAAGATGTTGTAAACTAAATATAGAATGTAGGGTGTATGATGCATGATGTGTGATGCAATGCAATGTGTAATTCCTATAGTGCAATGTGTGGGGTTTAGTGTAATAAGCCCTCAACAATCAAGATTGAACCAAAGAATAAGAGTGTGTCATTGGGTAGTGACACGTAACATGTATGATGAGTATGTATAATGTGAATATATGAATGTATAAGAATGTAAAAGAAGATGAGGATAACTATGTTAAGAATAGATAGGGGGAAGATTTAGTGTCATACCCCCCAAGTTCATGTGAATGAATGCACTATCCAATTATGGTTAAGGAAAAATTTCCTTCATCTGATGCATGAGATGAAAGCACATGATCATGCTCTAATAATGGAGGTATAGTAGAAAAATGCTGTAGTGGTGAATGAATCCTGTGTGCATGTGAGGGATGAATGTACGAAGAAGGTCGCGGTGTCACAAAATGTGTTGGTGATGGAGATATATGTGATACAAAATGTGAAGGTGAAGAAGACCCACGTGGAACAAAATGAGGTGGAGATCTATGATGATATGGAATAACTATGCGAGGAAGAGGCCTATGCCTATGCATAGGGCTACTAGAGTCATGCGGTCATGGAGATGATACACGAGTAGGAAAAGTAGGAGTAGATTGCATTCTGAGTAACATAAAATGTGAGGCACTAGATGAAGTAGGGGATGTGCTAAATACCATGTGGTGGGATGGTGGCAATTTGAGCAGATGGAGGGACACCATAAATAGAGATAACATGATTATTGTAAATAAATTTTAGTTGTAGATGATTCATAGAAATGATAGATTGCGAGCGACGAAGCTAATTGAGACTGAGAAACGTGTTGCATCCCTCAACTGTGTTTCTAAGGAGGAAGGGTACATACATAGTAAGTGGTCTAACTGTAACATGTAACTTACCAACACCAAAGGGTTTTGTGAAATGGTATTTGACTCGAGATAGAGGATACTTGATAGCTTCAAGGAGTGACATAGAACACACACTAATGGGCCAGGATGGGTAAAATTTAGTGTTGTTGATGGAGGTTGAACCAATATATGTGTGAATGTGCAAATGGTTAGATGTAAACTTGTCATGATAATCGGTGTTGGAAAATAAAATGATTGGTGGAAAAAATTTAGTGTTAGAAACTATGAAATCTAGAGCTCCTGATCTAGGAGGTGATACCGCATGATTAACAGAAGTTTCCGCTATATTCTTGTCATGTTGTTGAGAGTCATTGTTAAATATTGTGAGTTTTCCCTTGTCACTAGTTGCGGTGGAGCTAGAAGACTTTAGGAACTCAAGTTTGTTCTTGTCAATTAATTCTTGGATGATTGTTTAGAGCTTTAGGCATCGATTTATAGAATGCTCTATGTATAAATGATATTCATAGAGAAAGTTATCATTGTAGTTCCTACCTTTTGGTTGTGATGGGTCTAAATCGAGGGGAGGGGGAAGTGTAATAAGGTTTATTTCAATAATTTTTCTCAAAATAATATGTGGAGCCATGGGAAGGATGCTAAATGTGTGCCGAGGTTATTACAATTAGACCTCCTTCGAAGAAGTGACAATGTTGACAATAACTTTAGTGTCGGTTAATTTTGTTGTAGATGGTTTAAATGGCATCTTGTTAGGAAAACAGGTGGAAGATGAAGTATTCTCTTGATACTTAAGCTTTCCGATGGATAGGAGTTTAGTCTCACAAAGCTTTAGAGTGTGAAAAAGTTGATTGAATGAAGGAGAGGATTCAAAAATAAATCTCTCTTGTATAGGTGGTACTAAACTCTGAATAAATAAATCCTGAAGCTCAGAGTCAACAATCACGTTTTTCATCTTAGCTAAATTATTATTATACCTTAAAACATAGTTAGCGAGGTGTTAATTTGAGCCTTGTTTAAGTTGTGCTGGTTGGGCATGATAAATCTTAGAGGCGATTTTGATAGAAAAATGAGTGAGAAATGAATCAACTAGATGTGTAAAGGAGGTTACTGAGTGAATAGACTGTCCCAGATCACAATGCGGAATGCTCCAAGGAAACCAAACTCCCCAAATAGGCCAAGTATTACTGCACCTCCTCATCTGCTTGTTCTTGAAGCACCACCAGTCAATGCCATCTATGTCATGAAAGAGCTAAAGGAGGAAGCTAAAATTGATGAAAATGAAGAAGAAAATATGGAAGACTATGAAAACTATTTTGAGGTCGAGGATGTTGATGGTGATATGAAAAATGGACTAATTGAGTATGTTGAAGATGAAGATGATGATGATGATGAATCTCTAAGCTTCTCATGCGCAGTTTTCACTCACGCAAAATCCAAGAAAGGTGCTTCATCCTCAATAGCTATAGTAAAGGAAAAGAAGAAGAAATAAGGTCCTTCCCTGGAGGCCCCACAAAATAAAATCATTAGTATAGGATCACCACTACCACCTTCGATGGAGTTAGCTAAAGAGAAAGCAGACCCACTTGCTAACAAGGATCATGCTGCCATACCAAGTAGGTCATCTAATCCTCTCCCCAGCTCAAAGGTTACTAATAATAATTCTTCTTCAAATGTTGTTCCCACAAAAAAATCTAAGGTGCTATCAAAACCCACTTCCCCATCTCCTTCCAAGCCAGTTATTGCACCCTTGAAAGAAATTTCAACGCATAAAACAACAAAACCTTCACCATGTAAATATTTCATGTATTCTTGGAACCTCTTCCTTGCCCACCATAACCCCATTTGACTTTGTGGAACACGCAAGTAAAACTAAAGTCCAGCTCTCAGAAATAGAATACCTACAAACTCATCCTACCCAATTTGATAGGTTCATTAATGTAGTTCGTGGGGGTAACCCCATAACCTCAGGTCCAAATTCCAAAGGCTTACTCCCCACACCATCCACACCACCTTCTCAAAACATGCTAGCCCTCAGTGCCTCCAAAACCAACAAGGTTGAACCTTTCTACCTGTCACTCCTCATTAAAGGCTTCTAGCTAAATAATTGTATCATAGATTCTAGAGCCTCAGATAATGTGATGCCCATCAAAGTTGCAAATGCTCTAGGCCTCACCTTGACCCGAGAAAATGGAACATACTATTCAATGGAATCCAAACAAGTTCCATTAGTAGGAAGAATCAAAGATGCACAAGTAGCATTAGCTGATTTTCCAGATCAAGAAGGTGCTCCTAACCATCCTGGTAGCAGACATCCCAGCATCCTTTGGCATGCTATTGAGTAGAAGTTTCTGCAGAGACTTGGGTGGAGAATTAAAAATGGACTGGTCATCCGTAACTATTCTAGTAAAAGGTGAGATGAAGACATTTCTACCTGTAAGAAAGATGAAGTTCACAGTGTGAAATTCTGATGATCCAAAGGGAAACATTCTTTTTTAAGATAGTACGCTAGGAAACTACTTCCTCACATCAGAAAAAGATGAAAACTTTCCACTCTTTATGGAAGAGGAAGAAGATCAAGTTTGGACAATGGAATTCGATGGTAGTCATTCTAGTGCAGGTTCGAGAGTGGGTGTAGTGTTGTACTCTCCCTCTGGTGAATTGTATCCATTTTCCTACAAGTTGCAATTCGATAATACAAATAATACGTCAAAATATGAAGCTCTCCTTTTAGGCATGAGCGTGGCTGAAGACATGGGAATCAAGAAGCTGAGATGCCGAGGTGATGCAGAAGTGATAGTAAAGCAAGTCTGACAACAATACTAGGTGAAAAATCCAAGACTCTGGCATTATAGAAACAGAGTATGGGACTGCATTGAATATTTTGATGCATTTTCCATCGAAGCTATCCCAAGAGAAAAGAATGAAAAGGCTGATTCTCTTGTAGTATCAGCTTCTCTAGTGACACGTCATCCTTCTTTTGGTAAAGATAAGGTGACCATAGAAATGGTGTTTCAGGCCTAGTGTACCAGATAATGCAAATCATTGGCAAGTATTTAATGATGATAACCAAATTCTAGCATTTTTGGAACAAAGGGATAATTTCAATAACCTCTTCTTTGAAGGAAGTGAAAATCCACACCGTGAAGTGGTAGCCAAAGAAGAGAAAGAAGGAATTGAAGGTATTGATAATGAAGGAGTGATAAAATTGAAAGGGAACAAGATTCCCAAGGGCCTAGTTTCTTTGGAAGACCTCTTTGACAAACATGATAGATTCATTCAAGAGAAAGAAAAAAAATCTTCTCGGTGCCCAGCTGATTTTGATAAGGAAAACATTGGCACCCTAGAGGAGCCAAGGATGGTCAATATTGGAAAATGTTGCTCACCTGAGGAGAAGAGAAGGTTTGTCACACTGCTCAAGAAATATTCAGACGTTTTGGCCTACTCTTATGATGAACTCAAATCCTTCCAACCAAAGGAAATGCATCACTCGATTCCTTTGAAGCAGGATGCTAAGCCATTCAGGTAGAAGCAAAGGCCATATAACCCAAAGATTTTTGATACCATCAAGGAGGAGGTAATGAAGATGCTCAATGCAAGAATCATCTTTCCCATCCACCATTCAACATGGGTGGCCAACATTGTGCCAGTGTGGAAGAAGAATGGTGAAATAAGAATATGTGTAGATTTCCATGCAACTTGAACCAGGCATCACTGAAAGACAATTATCCTCTCCCTATCATGGACCACATTTTGCAAGTAGTCACTGGATCTCAAATGCTTTCATTGCTTGATGGATTCTCAGGGTATAATCAAATCAAAGTGGCAGAGGAGGATCACGCCAAGACAGCCTTCACTATGCCTTGGGGCACTTTTGCCTACAGTAGAATGCCTTTTAGTCTAATCAATGTGGGAGCTACATTTCAAAGGGTGATGGATTTGGCCTTCAAATATCTAAAACATTGCATCGTCATATATCTTGATGATCTCATGGTATTTTCAAAGAAGAGGGGAGACCATATCCATCACTTAGAACAAGTACTTGCAAGGTGTAGAAAGCATGGCATATCACTAAATCCCAAGAAGTGCATTTTCAGAGTTACGGAAGGCAAGTTATTAGGGCACATTGTGAACAAACATGGAGCACATATTGATCCTGAGAGAATATGAGCCATTCAAGCATTATCTCTACCCACAAGCAAGAAAGGAGTTCATTCATTCTTCGGAAAGGTGAATTTTCTTCGTCGCTTTGTTCCTGAGTTTGCTGAATTAACAAAGCACATCACCACCATGATGAAACCACAGGTAAACTTCAAATGGAACAATGAAGGGAAGGAAACATTTGAAGAGATCAAAAAATCCATTGTCAAGGCTCCAACTCTTGTGTCTCCAGATTTTAACAAAGAATTCATCATGTATTGTTATGCATCAGAACATACCCTCTCTACTGTTCTTGTTCAAAAAAATGATGAAGGCATGGAAGCACCTATTGCTTTCATGAGTTTTCCATTGAAAAATCATGAACTAAATTACATCCAATTGGAGAAGCATCCTTATGTAGTGGTTAAGGATGCAAAAAACTTTAGATTCTACATCCTCAACTCTCATACAGTGGTGATGGTCCCTAGCAGTGCAATCAAGTCCATCTTAACACAACAAGATCCTGGAGCAAAAAGAGGAAATTGGATTGCAAAGACTCAAGAATATGACTTGGAGATCCGACCCTCCAATCTAGTAAGGGGAAATGGTTTATGCAAGTTGATTGTTGAGGATGAAACACTCAAAGCTCAACATGGTGAAGAGAATTGTGCTTTCCTAACTTGTTCGAAAACAATCCACAGGTTCTCTTTGTAACCACTACTGATGAGTGGTATGTTGATATTTCCTATTAATTAACTTATGGAGAATGCCCTCCTCATCTTGATTACAAGAAAAGGAGAACACTCAAGTTGAAGGCAACAAATTTTGTAATCTAGAATCACGCACTTTACAAAAGAGGCCTAGATGGATGCTTCCTCAGGTGCGTGGATAAAGAGAAACAAGAAAAATTGCTTAAAGCATACCATGACCAAGCATGTGGTGGGCATTTTTCAGCGATGGTCACTGCACACAAGATCCTCCGAGGAAGATATTATTGGCCCACCCTCTTTGCAGACACTCAAGATTGGGTTTCCAAATGTGAAGCATGCCAAACATTCGTTGGGAAACCACAACTTGCAGCACTTCCACTCAGGCCAGTTGTTATTGAAGAACCATTTCAGTAGTGGGGACTAGACTTCATTGGTGTTCTGAATCCTCACTCAAGTGTGGGGCACACCTATGTGCTCACAGGTGATAGATTACTTCACCAAGTGGGTGGAAGCCATTCCCACCAAGCAAGCCAACACCGAAACAGTATGCAACTTCATCAAGGAGAATATCATAATACGTTTCAGAGTACCATAAAAGATTGTAGTAGACAATGCCACCTATTTCTCTTCAAGGGAGTTGACCAAGTTTTTCTATGTTATGGAATCTCTTTATCTCATTCATCAGACTACTACCCATAGGGAAATGGACAGGCCGAATCAAGCAACAAGAACATTGTGACCATTGTCTACAAACTTGTAGATGAGAACCAGAGGAACTAGCACAAAAATTTGTATGATGCATTGTGGGTGGACAAGATCACTCCCAAGAAGGCAATAGGTATGTCACCATTCCAACTGTTGTATGGAGTCGAGGTAGAAATCCCAATCACAATCAAGATGCCAGCTCTCAAGTTGCTACAAGGAATAGAAGATGGTCAGTACAAGGATTCCATTGACAAGAGGATCCTCTTTCTTGAGAAGCTAGAAGAAAATAGATTCTGAGTGGTGGACCGTATCAAAGAGCACCAGTTAAAAGTAAAGAAATTTTTTGATAAGAAGGAAAAAGCAAGAGAGTTCAAAGTTGGAGACCTCATCCTGCTATGGGATAAGAGAAGGGAACCAAAAGGAAGCCATGGAAATTTTGATTCATTATGGCTCGGTCCATTCCAGATTCATGAATATTGTGGCGAGAATGTTTTTCTACTCTCATATTTGGATGGAATTGCCTCGCAGTGGGAAATACCTAAAATTGTATCATCAGTGAAAGTGGGTTTTCCCCCCTCCTTGTACTATAGGTGATTTCTAGGTGTGTTTCCCCCCTTTTTTTGTGTGTTTCCTTTCCATTCCATTTGTGTGTGTGTGTGTGTGTGTTCCTTCTTCTAATATCTTCCTTTCTAGAAGTTGTACATGACTCCGTAGGGCCCAATGGATAAGGCACTGGTCAATGAATTATATGGTCTAAAATTGAGATTCTAGATTCCCATGTCATGTCTTCACTTCTCTCAGTCCATGTCATGTCCCCAAGCTAGAGCCAGTTGTTGTCATGCAAATGTGCAACAGGGAAATTGGAAATTTCCAAGCACGACAACTATACCCCTATGCCAAAATTTTCATGTTTTATCATTCCTAGGAAACCCCAGCTCTATCCAGTCAATCCAAATGACCTCCCAACCAATATTATGATATTATCCTAGGTGATTTAGGAAATTCCATGCATTCCCCCTAGGTGATTTTACAAGTTCATTAAAAATGCAAATGTTGGGCAGTCATGGGAAGGGCTATTGTTGGCCTTCCCAGGATAGGATTCCCCCCTGGAGTAGAAAGGAAGGGAAAAATTCAACATGGAGGTGAATTTAATACCTTATGACATCAAAGAAATGATTTTGGAAGGTTTAGAGAAGTTTTTCAAGACTTGGAGCAGTCTGAGTGAAAAATAGGGTTCACAAGCCTAGACAGTACACAGGCCTAAAACAACCGTTGGGCTTCAGAAGAAGATTTTGAGAGCTCTGAATGGAGTTGGAAGTAAAAATAAACATATTCAGAAATAGGATTCCAAGACCTACATGATGGTGAAATAATATTTTTCACAACACCTTGGCGCATATGATTGGAAGGCAGTTTTTCTCAGGCACAAGTGGAGTCCCAGATCAAAACTCCAATTTTTCAGGGATCATATGGTCGAATTAAGACATTATACCCACATCATTGGATTCAAAATTCCATTTCCAGTCAGGATCATATAAAATTTCACCAATAAATTCCACCGGGAGCTCAAGTTATCTGCGTTCCAAGTTACCCTCTCAAAGGCAGTTCAGGACTTAGTCATTTTTTCGAGAGGACACGTGTCAGCACCAGGAGCCTGGTGGGATTTCATGTCCCCAAAGTCCCTAAGGTCAGGTACATAAACCCTTGGAAAATTTTCCCAGCCCTCATGTGACCCTTGGGACCCTCATATGACCTCCAGACTTGACAGTTCAGCCCCCAGGTGCTTATTTGGAGCATGCATTCCCTGTCGTCGGATCGGGCGCCACGTGTCAGCTCCAGGACCACCGTGGAATTTGATGTCCCTTATGCACCTGAGGTGGGGGACATCAGACCTTGAAAATGTCCCATCCCCCATTGGGAGTATTCAAGACACCCACATGACCGCCTTTTACCTCCCAGTGCTTTAAAGCTTTTTTTCCTCCTTCATTCCCTGTCGTTGGATCAAACGCCATGTGTCATGCCCTTGATCACCGTGGAATTTGATGTCCCTCACATCCCTGAGGTCAGGGACATCAAGCATGGAAAAATGCACCCTAACCCTAATTGTGCATATCTTTTTAAAATCCCAAGTGCCGCTTTCTTCACTTCTAACTTCTAACACTTATGTGCACTCCATTCCTCCATTCTTCCTCTGCAACATTCTACCATCACTCTACCATTGCAAATGCTCATACCAGCTTGAACCAATCACTAAAAAAAACTCCCCATGGTGATTTTCAGGTATCAGAAGGATTTTTTTCATAGAAACAAGAAGGAGAAACGAAGAACAAGAGGAAGAAAATGGTGAAAATCTCCATAACCTAAAAACAAAGATCTAAGAAATATTGCAAGCCGGTGCATGAATAAAAGAACCATTTGTTGTCTATGTTCATTCCTCTATCCAAGACCATAAAAAATACACCTTCAAACTCCCCCTCGTGCGACAGAGCATCCACAACGAAGAAATCTCATTTCTGGCTCAACAAAGAAAGAAGTAGGATTTCCCGTCAAACTAGTTGCCGGATTGAAGTAAGATCGCATGTGAAGCACCAAAGAAAAAACCCACATCAAAAATATAAATTTATTTGTAAATGGAGGAGAAAACCAGACCTGCAATTTTCAGGTCCATTAATGGTTGCCATACCCAGAGGCACTGCGAGGTCTGAAAACTAAAACTTTAAAATCTCCTGGACTATTAAGCGGCAGACCTGAAATTGCAGTGGGAGGATATTGGGAAAAAACCCATATCAAAAAACTTTGTTCCACATCAATCTGACTCCCAGAGGCCAACTTTCTAAAAATAGCAGGTCTACTACATAAGAACTGCTATTTTGGGAAAGTTAGCAATAGAAGAACCTGCAGAAGGAGACAAAGACATTGGAGGTAAACTACAACTGAAAATTCACCAGAATAGACATTTTTGGCACTTACTAAAAATAGTAAGTGGGCCCTCGAGCACCTGCTAAAAATAGAAATTTGATCCAGAAGAAATGAGGAACACGGGGAGAAAGAGGAAAACTAAGCTGCAACATCCAGTTGAAGATCAGGGAATTGCTTTTCCACACTTACAAAAAATAGTAAGTTGCTTTTTCAAAGGGAGATATGAAGACGAAATGGATGGGTCAGAAGCTGACACAACCCTTTTCCTGCGAGTATGATGTGGGAGACAGTGATGTCTTGTACATGGACCTGAATGACCTTAAAACTCGCATGGCCTCCAAGGACCGAAGGAGGATTGAAGACCAGATATTCACAAGTGGCTTGTTCGCTGCTGCAGGACATCCAGTGTCTGTGCAAAGTCTTGAGCTAGTCCTAGCCTGCTCCTTCCACTACGAGCCCGAGACACGAACCATCCAAGCTGACAATGGTACAACGTTGGTGGTCATTAACCCTAGAACCATTTCAATCTCTCTCCAGATACCGACATCCCCCAACATGGTCGTCATTTCCAAGGAAAGAGCTGTGCACAATTGGGAGACAATGGATTCATATGTCCAAGGGGTAGCACTCGGATCATGGTTGAAAACTGGAAGAAAGCCTTCCAGGATTCCCAAGAATCTACCAAGGTGTGAGTTCCAAGAAGGGTATTCTGATGTCATCACTCTCCTCAGTAGAGTAATGGGTGAAGCAAACATGAGAGACTTCTAGGACTGGATGGGCCTTTACATCCTGACATTGACAGAAGGGAAGCATAGAATTGACTGGGGGCAGATCATCAGTGACAATCTCCATCTGCAACTTCTCCAAGTACCCATGACAAAGAAGTTCCACATGACTTCTTATCTAGTTTATCTCCTCGCAAGCTCACGATCATTCAAGGGATTGGCTCTCACACAGAACATTGCTTCCAAGGTACCTGCATTCGAGAAACTTCCACAGTTGATAATGGAGGAGAGCAACAAGCATTTCACCCACGTGAATGATGCATTCACTATGTATGTGGTCCGAAACTTGGAAGGGGATCTTGAAGCTAGGATGTCACCAAAAGTGGCATCCCTGATTAAGGAATATGGCTCGTACTTCATACAATTCTCAACATTCTCCTACATACGAGTCGCTGGCTTCGACCAAGCTCCTCTAAAACTACCCAAGTACCTCAGTGACCAGATTGTATTGTTCGAACTCTGCAGGCAGATCACCCAAGTAAATAACAAGCTCAGAAGTAGAAGAAAGAAATTGATTTCTTTCCCTATATCTCTAGGGGAGTTCACATGCAAAAGCTCAAATGATGCATCCCACTTGGAGGCCACTTTCACACATCTGACTTTGCATTCCTACATCACCAGGCCTAAATTTGACATCTGAGAAGATCCTGACTCCTTCTACATCCCAGAATTGCAACATGAGCCACAAGTTGAGGACTACTGGGCCAATTGTATTGATGAGTTTGAAGTACGTAAAAAAGATCACATGAGGATGACAACCAGTGAGATGAAGAAATTCAAGTTCTCTTGGTATGAAGACATCTTACATGATGATGGGACAGAGATGTATGATCCTGAGTACACAGCAGTCAAGATGTCCCCAATGCCCCAAATCAACTGGCATGTTCGTGAATCAGGAGATATACTAGAGTGGACTGAAAAGGTGGTGAGGAGAATGAGGAACTGGTTTCAAAAGAAGAGGACTATGATCATTCGGTCACGAGGAATTTCTCCAAGCCAGAAGCAAGCTTCACATCATTCATCTTCAAAAGTGGTAGAGGTGACTTCCAGCTCTAAACACTCTGGAGTGAGTTCAAAAAGGAAGGCCACAGAATTGAAAACTTCTCCCCATGAGAATACACCCAAGAAATTCAAGGAAGAAAAAGATTCATTGGCATCGCCGTAAGAGGAAGACGTGATCCCGGTAATGCAAACAGAAAATCCAACAGTAAATGCACAGGTGAATAAGGAGTATACGACTCATGATCCAGTCTTTGAGCCACTACAAGAGGTCTTGCATGTTGTTGACTCCAAAAATCCTCTCATTCAAGAATTACCTCCTCCATCAGAACAAAGAATGGTTGATGCACCCATCATTGAGCCTGAATCCGATGAGATGTTTCCATGGATGCAGGAAATGATCATCCTCAACACTCGCACTATGAAACAAGTAGTAGCTCCCGATATATCAGCAATTGTCTCTCTGGCTAAAGAAAAAAGGTCAAGAAAGATCACACAGACAACATCACGATTCTACAGTGAGGAGACAGGTAATCAGTATATTGAAGTAGCTCGGCCAAAAGTAATCAAGCCAGTGGATGAGATGACACCAGCTGACTATGAGATGAGCACGATCCAATTGGGACCAACTACTCATGAGGGAGATTTACACATATTCCAACAATCTTCTGCTCACATGATGGCAAGGAATAAAGAATACAAAGAGAAGATTGAGGGACTAGAGGAGCAAGTGCAAACTCTTTCATCTTATGTGCAACACTTGGTGGAACCAAGCACTATAACACTTCCTATTGAGAAAGTGGTACCCATCAGCAGCTTCGATCCAGAATCCATCAGAAGAACACATGAGTTCACGATGCAGGGCCGAGAAAATAAGGAATGGATCGATTCAATCTCTGAAAAAGGGAAGTCAGCACTTCAAGAGGCAGTCAAGCTCTTTGCATACATGTGCGCCACCGCCAACAGAATGTGAGCACTCAAAAAAGATGTGGGGAAAGAAAGAGATTACTGGGAACCTCTGGGACCAGTAGTGAGTGAGATGAGCAACACGCATCGTCAGGAATTGATCAACAAGAAGGTTTTTGAAACTCCTGCAGAAGACTTGACACATGTATGGGAGAGGGCCTTGGCAATCAGATTTGAAGCAATCAATCGGGCCTTCACAGAGCTAGAGGAGAAAGAAGAACAAACATACAAGCTGCAGGATAGTATAAATCAGAAATTCAGAAACTTGGAGTACCCGCAATGAGCGAACACTCAACTGCTGATGAGTTGATCGGCCCTTTCAAAGAATATGTCAAGAAAGGGGTGGGCAACCCATTGTCCTTCACTAAGGATACCCTCGACTTCTTCTCAGAAATCCGAGCCTCCATTGCACTTATCACAGAAAAGCATTCATCATGGTTTGGGAAGTGCAAGGACATCAACAGTGTGACCGATGGATGGACTGAAACCTTGAGCTGCATTCGTATCCCTCATGCTGACAAAGTAGAACCAGTGGTGACTCGTTTCAACTAGGAGTTTGGAAAGACAGAAATCCTTCTCAGGATCACAAAGTGGAGAGCAGTCAGAGAATGGAGCTAAGTCCACCGCAGCAGCTCATCCTTCAGCATAATCCTTCTTCTTCTTCCTCTTCTTTCTCTTTCTTTTCTCTTCTCATACAACACCCTCTCTCCTCAATGTTATATTTTTACATTGAGAGTTGCACTTTTTGATATGACTTAAGTGACTTTAGAAATGTAATGTAAATTTAAGTCACCTTGCTATTATAAAAGGGACTTAAGTATTTAAAAAGGAATATGAACAGTCTTAAGTCACATTAAGGTATTCGAAAAGTCACCAGGAAGATGAAAAGTTTTCCTCCTCTTCTATAGATTGTAACAAGCTCCTCATTTGAAGGTCTTCTAAAAATTCTTCTGAATTTTTGCTTCTTAGATGTTGGAGCTTTTTTTTGTGAATTCATGAGAGAGTTATCCTTGTGAAGAGAGCAAGAGATAGCAAGTTTCTTCCATTTCTCCTATTAAAAATGTCTTCTACTTCTCACACTATGTACAAATTCTGCTTGAGCTTCAATAAAGGAAGAAGGAATTTTAGCCTCTTTGATAGAGGAGTTTTTTGGTACTTTGTGTCCATTAAGCTTCATTTGGTCTTGTAGCTATTACGCAGATTTGTTTTCTTCTATATTCAAGTGCATGTAATGAAACTTCTGGCTGGTGTATGCAAGTCTCTGATATTCTACTTGCAGCATTAGTTTTTATCTTTTCTAATTTTCTCATTCCCTTTCCCACCTTCCTAGAAAAGTCATCTCTTGCAGGTATATGCAAGAAATTTCCACAGGGTCAGTGGAGTGCCCCTGTTGGATCCCCGGCTGAAAGGCCACCAGGATAAAACTCACATTTCACTCGCACATGCACATACAACAGCTGCACCGGTTAAGTAGAGGGACTTAGACTCCCAGAGCGTTGGCAAGATAACCACCAATTTGTCCATCAAGGGGATGATGACCCATTCTTATTTGTTCTTGAAACTGATATATCCTTTGTTGGATATTAGGTCAACATTATTCTTATAGCACCATGCGTGCCCAAGAAATTCTAGAAAATTGTCTACCTCGATGAGCGCCAAGACTTTGAAGTCTCTAGTAAACTTGGCCCCCTGAATGGTAATCACTACATTCTTTAATACTCCAATGGGCACTGCCTTAGTTTTTTTTGCCATATACAACACATTCAAAGATGGATATAATGCAGGCCTTCCCATTTGATGTCAAGCATCCAATGTAAGAACATTGACATCGGCTCCCATGTCAATCAATATGTTAATTAGTAGCCATCCATCCACAATTGCGTTCAGTGTTATCTCTTTTTCATAGTGAAGGCTATGGGGAGGGAGATTTTCATGCAATACCTACCTTTCACACTCCGCTCTAGCGCATGGCATATTATCCCATAGCCATTCTCCTAGCAAGGGAATAATATTCTCTTACCTCAACATTTTACACACTTCCTTGACCTCATCCAGGTCCTTCTGTGGAGCCTCAACATTCCTTCCTTTGCTCCTTGCTACCTGGACTACTCCTTTAGACACTGGATTTATCCCTACAAACTTTGAATGACATCCATTGTATATTGATACACTTCCTTCTAGTGGGTAGGGTCTGGATACTTCCTGTTCACCACTTCTTTTCTTGAGACTAGATTCCTTTTCCTTGGTACTTCTTAGGCAAGCACAGCTTCTACTTGTGTTGTCACCAAAACAAGTTCTAACCCTGAACTCATGCTACTCTAGGCATCCACTATGTGTATCGGCACATTATTTATACTCACCATCCCAGTGACACCTTGTCCTTCTGGTGCTGCTGGCTCATGTGCTCAAATAACTCAGGGCACTCCTCATACTTATGCTTCTTACCGCACCATGAGCACTACAACAAATCTGGACACTCATGCCTGTAATGGTCTGTAGATCCACAGTTATAGAAGGTTCCTCATGGGAACTCACTTCTCACCTCCTCCACAGTTACTGTGCACCATGAAATCCTCCATGAAAACCCCTTCCCACACTGCCCCTCTATCCATGTGTCCTTCATAACGGTGATCATTGTCTTTGGAACTACTGGCAAGGCTGGTCTGGCGCACACCATGATCAATGGCTTCATGGATCTGGTCAATAATTCTACAATCCTTAGTATCATGGTTTGTAGAGGTGTAGATCTTGTAGTAACAAGACACATTCTTCTAGATTGTGCACTACAACAAGGGGCATCTACTCACATCATGGTCCCCGTGACAAATTTCACAATCTAATGTTATGGTGTGTACTGATTTCCAGGGGAAAATATCCTTGGCATGCCCTTCTACTTCACAATCCATGCACTAAAGACCACTACAAGTCTCATGTGCACTATTTTAGCAGACAACTTCTCTAACGTCTTGGCCATGGCAGCGATTTGAGCCTCCAGAAAAGGGCTCAAACCAGTATCAACACTCCTAACTGCTTCAGCATGTAAGGAAGCCTCTAGATCCTCGTGCAGGTTAGTAAATGTCTTATGTGACAATGCCGTCCTAAATGGAGTATCAACCCTCCAACAAACCATTGAGCATGCTGTGAAGGGTGGATGTCATATGACAATTTTGATATTAGGATATTTTTAAACATATGCATCATACTCCCACACACTCTCTTCCATTCCCTGTTGGATCTCTTTCAAAGCAGTGATGCTCTTCTGCTCGAAATTTGGTATATGGAACTCTGCTAGGAATTCATTCTTTAATGTAGTATAGTCTACCACCATCTGATAGGGATCATAATTCCTATACCATTTATGTTCACATCCTTGCAATGTTGTTGCAAACTGACTTACCTTCCGCTCCAGGGTAGTGATCCCTTCACGCACCATAGTAATTCACACTTGTGCACATGTTCCACAACATCCTCTATACCTTGGTAATCTGGAAAGTGTAAAGACATTTCAAAGAAAACCTGAGGAGGTAACTGAGGTCCTTGTCCTCCTGATCCAGATCCTTGGTTCCCTCTGGTGTTTCCCTCCACCAGATCCACTAGATCCACCAGGTCTTGTGCCTCTAATCCACCAGTTCCACCCTGATCCTCCTATAACCGGAAATGGGCCTGAAGTGGTCACGCCTAGTGTCCTCAACATCCCACTGAACTACACACTAATGGTCTGTGAGATTGCTCCACTGCCAGAGGTGTATCCCGCACCACTCCTAGATGTGTTGCCTAAACCTTGCGTTCTTGCATTTTGCCCAAAAATTCCTTCAAACACTGGAATGGTATGTGCAGTCATGGACGTTCCAAATGAAAAATTATTTCTCCTGGTATAGATCGGTCACTCCTCTGATACCAACTATGTTAATCAATACTTCTCCCTTGATTTGGAAAACCAAGTGCTAGGGGTTAGTCGCTAGGTGGGTTTCAGATGCGCACGGACTGACTCTTCTTTCTCCATGTGAACGAAATCTCATCAGAAGCTGAAGGGGCCTCTCTCCCACGCTTGCCAAGATGGGGTAACACAGACTTGCTCAGGCTCCACATCCTCCATGTGAACCTTAAACTCCCTCTCGCAACATCTTCCTCCATATAATCCATCACACTTGCAACCTCACATTGTCTAGCCATCTCCCTTTCACTGAGATTCACTATACTTGAGTCGTCTCTCCTCCCTTTCCTTTTCAGCCGTAACTGTCTGCCATCTTCCTCCACCCTAGCTTCCTCACCCAGTGCTCAGAGTAGTTTAGCCGCCATGGGGAATGCCTCTAAACTCAAAGTAATGATCAAGATCTTTCATAGCTAGAGGAATAACACTGCAAAAATGATCCTCTAGGCTCCCTCATAAATTCAAACTCAGCAACTTCTGGGAAAGAATACGTAGAAATGGCATATTCTAAAGTGTAGCTAGCCAACACTCCCTTCCACCAGTGATCAATAACACGATCCAAGTCAGATCTGCATCCTAGCAGCCTCTAATAGTCATCTTGGGTCCACACATATGTAATCTATAATACCAGCTTGATCTAGATGCATATGCTTAAGATCCATTCATACAATGCTACTGGGAATCATCAAAATAATTTCTCATACAAATCATGGTATAGGTTCTCTTCTACTCATCTACGTGCATTGAACTCAGGTCCAGTGTTGAATCTCTGAGAAAACTCATCCTCTGTGCTCCTAAACCATGTTTCAACACTTTCTAGAGTTAGGTACTCTGTCATCACACATTACAAAGACAAATGATGTATGTCATTTCTCACAAACTTTGAAAAGAGTTCCTGCAATGGAACCAAGATGTAGTCATTTTTATGCCCTTACAAAGAACAAGGAAATCCCATGTACGTGCCAGCCTATCACCCAATGGGCACTGGGCGCTCACCCGAGGCAAGCGTGGGTGCTGAGCCCCTCTTTTATGTGAGTTGTGTGAGAAACAACATTACTTATGATAGAAACTTAAGTGAAGAGACTGGAAACGAACCATACATTCATCTTAGAGCTCAGAATGGCTTCTAGACCAATGTAGTCATTCAACATAAGAAAGTATTACAGAACATATAGCCTAAATCATAGCAGGAAAGAAATGCACATAGGTTTTACACCCACTCATAGTGAAATATATATAAAATCTAATCCATAAATGTAAGTAAAAATGGAACCACACATATATTCATATTAAAATATGTTGATAACCACATTACATTTAACTGAGGCAATCACAAATCCATATACATTGTGCATACCAATGTCATGCATCAAGATGGACTTAAGGCCCTTCATAGTCATAAAGAAAAATATTTTCATACCCATCCCCTTAATACAAAATACTCCTAAATCCTCTAAACCCAACCCATAGAACTCTCACAGTATTTCTGCATAGCTCCCTCTTATCCAGTAGTTCTACTATTACCTCTTTTCAAAGTACTAGGCACTTATATATATAGGTCTTTCAAGAATCCTTGATGCCTTTCTGAAGTTGATCAGATCAACATTGCCAAAATGTCCAAGTGGTCCTCCATGGGAGCATGCTCCTTCAATGCTGAGATCTCCACTCCTTCTCAAAACCATGATGACCTTCTGGAATCTTCTATCACACAACCCTTTCGTGGGCCCAAGTTGCCAAGAAGCACCTTATCCATCTGCATGCATAGTTGAGTCATGCTTTTCTCATGTTCTACCTTATATGCCAAATATGGCTAAGTCCCAAACCATTTCTCTGCCTTATGCATGTGCACAAGTTCTACTAAACCCTCCTAAAACCCTATCTTACATGCACTTCACCTTGTGCGCCCCTTCTTCAAATTTGGCCTTGCGCACCATGTTACCTTTTTGTACTTAGTCAATATTTTAGGGGCCCAACAACTTATACAAACTGCATCAAAATACTTTACATCATGAACATTTCTTCAAAGTAATGAATCTTCGAAGAAACAATTACAACTTAATAGTCTTCATGGGAATCTCCTGATAACAAGAAAAAGATGTGTCCCTTTCAAATCTGGCAGAATTCACAATTCTAAATTTTTTGTTTGAAGTCACCCACAAGAATCCTTTCAAGCTAGCAGTGAATTGCCTAAGTCATATATTAAGAGCATGTTGACCTCAAAAATTTACCATGATTTACATCATGGAAATCCTTATGGTTGCTAATATTGTTGGCATGTTCAAAAACTTGAAACAACCAAAATTAATAATTTCTCATTGCAGGCACTGAAGGTATGTAAAGATTTCACTCAGATTGCAAGGTAACAAATCACTTTCCACATACTAAAATCAAGTCAAACAATAGGCATCATTCTCATTGAATCATAACAAAGAATGAAGCTCTCATTTAAATTATGGTGATTTGAACCATGAATTTCCATGATAAATCACTAACATCTATCAAATCATAAATACCTAGGAAATTAAGAAACGTAACTAGTTTTAGGCTATGATCAACAATTACAGATCATGGGTTTTCTATGAAGATACAACAATAATTTCAAACTTCAAAGCAGGAAGTTTCCACGATGGTTCATCAACAATGGACAGATGGTCATTAAACCAAGGAAAATTTTAGAAATCTCAAAGAATACTGCAGTGCATTTCAACCATAGAAGAATCAAGAGTAGTGGAAATGGACCTATCAAAATCTATTCTGTTCTTTCACTCATTATGAAGGCTCCAAGTTGATATTCCAAAAATAGCTTGAATGCCTTCATTCAATTCAGCATGGAGTTTCTTGGTGAACATAACAAACTTTACACATGTTGAACCTCAAAAGTAGTGAATTATGCCTAGAAATTGGCTAAGTTTAACTAAGTTTCTATTCATTTGATGCAATTAAAACTATTTGATATCCCTGAGATCAAGAAATTTTCCCTTCCACTATGAATTCTCATTGTGAATTGGCTAAGAAAGGGGTCAATTAAATAGCAGGGTATGACCAACTTGGAATCCAAAACTTCGTCTAATTCTACTCAAAAATAGTGCATTTGAAATAGAAACCTCATAAGAGGTTTCACCATTCTGGTTGAAGCATACTGCTAAATGGTGCCGCCCTTGATGGATAATGAAACAATTGACAACATGCCTTTCTATCTCTCATGTGCTAAATTCCTTAGAAAAGTTCACCATTTGGAATTCATCCCATGCATCATGTTCAACCACAATGATTTTCTTACCTCGGTATCACACAAAGTGATTAACGTCCGATATGGAATACCTCCGTTTAAAATGATTTTATTCATAGGTTAGTTTTTGTCGCTATTCCCTCATTTCTATCCAGTGGAAATCCTGAAATTTGGGAATCATTTTGTAGAGACCCTCACCTATAATTAAAAGTATTAAAATGAAATCACCTAGTGAGAGAAATATGAAGATATTTTCTTCTGCAAATTCATCAATCTCATGAAATGGAACCATTGTAGGATGAACCTCCTTTCTGGTCATCTTCACATGAAATTCAGTAAACTATGGACTCCATTCAAAGCATTTAGTGTCGTAGATTTACCTATGGATTCCTCTATCTTCTGAATGGTTTAAGATGAAGACTTTATCTTGGTGCCTCCACCTAGGAAAGGGTTCTTGGTGCCCTAGATGGTGGAAGTTTTAAATAGGAATCTGCATTTACTTTTGGATCTGTATTGTAAGGTCTGTTTGTTCCAGGGTAGGGTAGCTAAGCTTTCAACCACTATGTCTCCCTAAAACATAGAGATGTTGCTTTCAAAATTTGGTACTCTTTAAGAATAAGCTTGGATTGGAAAACATCATTTTGAAGCTGGTGGCCAGGAATGGCCTTTGACATGATGTGCACTCAATGGTCCTATTCCCTGGAATCCTATGATTGGTGGATGATTCTTTGGCGTCTTATTTGTGGAATATATCTTTGTATCATTTTCTCCAACTTTAATTTCTACATTCTATATGGTCTTTCTATTCCTAACGACCTCAGTTAACTGCACATCCACCAAATTATTCATGATCTTGGAATGTTCCTATTGACGTGGGAGAAGCTTAAAGGTCATATCATTAAAAATGAAATAAATTTTACTCTCACATGCTGCATATAATTTCTCCACTATGGTAAATCCTGGGATTATCCTTTCAGAATGTCCATTAACATGTGGTGAAGAATTAACTTCTTCAATCTGAATCGTGAATTTCTACCATTGAGCAGCATAGCTTGGAAGGTATAATACACACAAATAAGTGCCAGTATTTCCTGAAGAACAGCCTCCATCAGGAACATCTGACTTCCTCAGGGAAAGCTATAATGTCAAACCTCTTTTATTTCTACTTCAACCTAGGTGAGAATATCGGGACTTCCGGGATAAAAAATGATCATCCAAGAGGGATTTTAAGATGGAAGGTACACAAAAGATATTGGTGAATCTATGCAAGATCCTTTTTGTGATAGCTTTGTCAATATGTTAGCCATGCATATTCGACTAACCATTATAAGATACATTCTAGGTAGAACGTCATTTTGACGTCAATTATACAAGGAAAAACATGTGATACGGAAGCATAAAAGATGAAACCATTCCAAGATCGAATGTAGACCATGAATTACCATCTTGTTAGCATCTAATCACCTCTCAGCATGAATCAATTACATCCTTAATAACCAGTATTGATCAACCAGTAGTACAGACTCATTGACTGCGACATTCGAAAAAAGTCAAATGAGCTATACAAAAAGAATATCATTTTATTTGATAGTACAATGCTGTACAGTACTGCTGAATAGGTCTGATGTTCTGTCGACACTAAAATTTTCCTCCGTAATTTCTATTTCATTAATGTATGTATTAGGAATAGGATGTTGTTAAGTATAATTAGTAGTAGCGTCTGATAGAAGATAACGGCGTTGTCAGTACGGTGCCACCAATAATGTAGAGTACGGTAATAGTCAAAGTACAATAGGAATGTTGTAAAAAGTAAATATTTGTCGTAAGTGGTCCGGTAATGTTAAAATGTCAAAGTTTGGGTAAGTAGAGAAGTAGGGTCTACATGATTAGGAATTAGAAATATTATATTGGTAATAAGGACAAGGAGTGAGGTCATAAATATTTTGTGTATTTTATTTGTAAAAAGTCTAAAAATGTGGAACCCATGTGAAATGATAAGGTTTATCTTATCTTAAAAGATAAGCTTACATGTACAGATAAGAGTTAAGGTATGGAATATGATTCGTCAGAGTGAGATTTCTTATCCTATCTTAGAGATAAGATGGATAAGCCTAAAGTTCTATAAATAAAGAGGCCACCCCCCTCATTTAGCATAGAAGGAAGTAGTGAGAAATATTGTATGAGTAAGTGTAAAGGAAGCCATCAGTTTGAAGGTGTGTTGAAGAAGCCATTAAGAGGTGTAATTGTGAAGTTTCTCCCATAGTTATTGTTGGAAGGCAAGTGAAGTCAGTAACACTTGAAGTACCTCATGGGTGAGATTGTAACAATTTCATGTTAATATTATAATTTACTTTGATATTTCAGATTTGTCATCATTCCTTCTTATCATAGTCTATGGTATTCTTGTGTTATGTTTGTTGTTGTGTTTCCAGATTACATCCACCAAACTAAAGGCTGTGCATTAGTAAATAATCATAGCACGAGTACTTCCCAGTGAAGAATTATCATAGTGCCGATTGGTGATGACATTTTGGTTCCGTTGTCGGGACCATTCCTCGTTGGTGGATTTTCTGGAGAGATATTCCCACTTAGTCAAAAATCAATTGGAGGGTAACCTTATTTTTACCATGTGCATTTTTACCGTGAATAGTAGTTACCATGGTAAAGTCATTTTTGCCATGAATAGTATTTATCACAGTAAAGTCACTTTTTACCGTGAATAGTATTTACCGCAGTAACTTCACTTTTTACTGTGAATAGTGTTTACCACAGTAAAGTCAGTTTTTACCGCAGTAAGTCAAGTTTTACCATAGTTTACCGTGGTCATTTCTATTTTACTGTAGAAAGGTGTAAAGTCACTTTCTATTATAGTGATTCCAATTATTTGTGCACATAAGTCTTGTTGATTGTACTTGTGGGTTGGTATTTCACGGTGGTTACTTTTGAAAATGGGGAAGATTCCTATTTTTTCAGCCCAATCTAATGAAGATGCTTCCTCTTTCATTCAAGAGTTTAAACGATCTTGTATTTGTAATGGCCTCATAAGAAGGGAACAATGGACTGAATTTTTTCCTACCTTTTTGGATGGTTCAGCACTTAGGTGGTTTGAAACACTAGGTGATAATGTGAAAAATTCATGGGATTTATTAACTGAAAGTTTTCTTGAAGAATTTGGTGAACAACAGAAATATGCAGATCTCATGATCGATATCACAAAGCTATCCCAAGGAGAGAAGGAGAAGATAAGGGATTATCATGCTCGTGTTCTAGAGCTAAGGAGGAAGCTCGATGCCCAGATCCGGAAGGAAGGATTAGCGGATGGGTTGATGAATGGCGTGGATAATCTCCTCTGTAAGCACTTCATTCTTGGGATGAAGCCAGAGATCAGACAACGAGTGAAGTATGACCACCCAGCTACCATTGAACAAGCAAAGGAGATTGCAAGAAGGCAAGAAGAAAGCATGGAAGAGGAGCCCAAAGAAATTGTTGCTAAAGTAGAGCCTACACCAACACCTTTGGTCCAGAATCCACAACCACTCCCGGTGAGCACAAATATTTCTCCTAGTACATCTACTGAGTATGAAGATCTGCTCAAAAAGATGGGTCAGTTAACTATTAATCTTCTTCAAGGAAAAGAATTTAGTTCTCAGGGAGGAGATAGAGGTCCAAAAAGAAATATTTCTGAAGTTGTATGTTATGGTTGTTATAAAAAGGGTCATTATAAGTATAATTGTCCAGATAGAGCTTCTACATCTGGTACAAGAGATAATGATAAAGGAAAAGCACCTGTGAATTCTTTTGATGTAGTAGATAAGAGCATAAATAATGAAGTAGATGTGTTTGTAACAAAAAGAAAGAAAGAAAAAGATAATCAAGATGGAAATGATCCTAAGAAGATGAAAGGAGAAACTAGTAAGAAACATAGGAGAAGAAAGTTGGGTGTGCAGGATTTTCTGATTTCACAGGGGCAAGGACCATACTCCATCTTGGAAGATCTGTCCAAAAGGCCTGCAAATATTACATATGGTCAACTCTTGGCTATGTCTTCTGAGAAGAGGCGGGAGCTGCGAAGTGGACTCAATGCTCGACGAAGGAAGGAGGTTGAGGTCCCTGTTTTGGAGGCAGAGGTGGATCCCTATGCTCCACAAGCTGAGGTATTATGTAATGGTATTTCAATTCATGATGTCTTAGTTGATGGAGGTGCTGCAGTTAATGTAATGACCGAGTCTGTAATGAATATGTTGGGTTTAAAAATTGATCGCCCTTCAACACTTATGTTAAGGTCATTAAATAAAGGAAAAACTAAACCAGAAGGTGTAGTTTCAAATGTGGCAATATCTGTTATGGGTGTTGTATGTGTGGTAGACTTTCAGGTGATGAAAAATGGTACTGTTGCGTACCCAATGTTGCTGGGAAGACCATGGCTAAGGAGAGTTCATGCAAGAAACTACTGGAATGAAGGTTTCATGACACTTGGACGTGGTAGAGAGAGGGTGAAGATAAACGTGATCCCTCGGCATCATAAGGCAGAACCTGTGGATTCAAGTGATGAAACTGATGATTGGACATCCTCTGATTACTCTAGTACCAGTGAAGTGGACACTGAAGATGAAGAAAGTGAGGTTGATGTTTCAGTCATGGATATCCTTCCAGTCACACCAACTCATGACCCCATAAAATTATCTGAAGAAGAAGTTGATGATCGTCTCCAACAAATAAAGATTGGTGATGCTGTGATGGAGAGTGAGAAGGAATCCTACCTCCAGCTCTTTCGAAGGTACATACACCTATTCACTTTTGATTACAAGGAACTCCATCAAGTAAGTTGGGTAGAACATTCTATTGAGCTGGTAGATGGTGCTAAGCCCATAAAGCAAATGCCATATAGAATGAATCCTAATTTTTCCAAGACTGTAAAAGAAGAAATAGATAAGTTGCTTGATGCAGGATTCATATTTGCTGTGGAGAATTCAGAATGGGTTTCTCCCATTGTGATCTCAATAAAAAAGAATGGGAAGCTACGCATTTGTGTTGATTACAGGAAGCTCAATAAGGCAACAAAGAAGGATCATTACCCTCTTCCATTTTCAGATCAGATCTTGGACGAAGTAGCTGGCCAGGAGTGCTATAGTTTTGCTGATGGATATAGCGGATACAACCAAGTTCGTATAGCAGAGAAAGATCAGCTGAAGACCACGTTCACCACTCCTTGGGGAACGTTTGCTTATAGAGTTATGCCTTTTGGGTTGTGTAATGCTCCAGCAACATTCCAGTGTTTGATGAATAGGGTGTTCGAACCCTACATTGGGACCTTCATCAGAGTATTTCTGGATGATTTTTGCATCTATGGGAGCAAGTTGGACCACCTGCACCAAATGGAGACAGCATTTCAAAGGTTAGATGAAGCACAAGCCT
Source organism: Taxus chinensis (assembly GCA_019776745.2). NCBI lineage: Eukaryota > Viridiplantae > Streptophyta > Pinopsida > Cupressales > Taxaceae > Taxus > Taxus chinensis. Next base: position 2,774 of record JAHRHJ020000428.1, on the reverse strand, counting down.
CACTAAACCCTACAAAGTGTGTCTTTGGATGTTCTAAAGGCATGTTTTGTTAGGGCATGTTGTATCCAGAGATGGTATTGGTACTGATCCTGATAAAGTTTCAAAAATCAAAGATTTACCATTTCCTATGAATAGAAGTAAGTTGAGATCATTTTTAGGCCATGTGGGTTACTATAGAAGGTTCATCAAGAATTTCTCAAAGATTGCACAGCCACTAACCCAGTTCTTGAAGAAGGATGTTACTTATGAACCAGGAAATAAGGCGCATGAAGCTTTTGGACAACTGAAGGAAGCCCTGGTGTCTTCACCTGTTTTAAAGAATCCAGACTGGAGCAAGCCATTCATTGTGTACACTGATGCCTCAGATGCAGCACTAGGAAGTACTTTGAGCCAAAAGGATGAAAATGGGAATGAACATCCAATTTACTTTGGGAGCAGACAAATGAGTAGTGTTGAGGTAAATTATACTGTAACTGAAAAAGAGGCTCTGGCTATCATTTTTGCTGTAAAGAAGTTTAGAAATTACTTGCTAGGGCATAAATTTCTAGTTGTAACAGATCATCAGGCTCTAAAATATATTGTAAATAAGCCTAACCCATCAGGGAGGATAGCAAGATGGATAATTTTGCTACAAGAATTTGAATTTGATATTATAGATAGGCCAGGAAAGAAGCATGTCAATGCAGATGCACTCTCTCGAGCCTATGATGGTTTAGGATCATCTTGTGATGATGATGATTTCCCCGATGCAGCATTGTTATCCCTTGACACAATCCCTAGTGAATACATAGATATTTGGAATTATCTGAATGAATTCAAGTTTCCTGATGGTGCCAATGCAAAGACTAAGAGAAAGATTACTCAAGCCAGTCATCCATATTCTATTCTACATGGAGTATTATTTCGAATAGGACCTGATCGATAGTACAAGAGGGCAGTTGGACGTGATCAAGGGAAGGAACTGATAGAAGAATTCCACAATGGTACATGTGGAGGGCACTTCTCTGGACAACTTACAGCAAGAAGGATCTTGGATGCAGGTTATCACTGGCCCACTCTTTTTAAAGATTGTTATAATTATTGTAAGACATGTGATATTTGTCAAACACATGGTAACCGTAAGACTTCATCAGCTCCATTATGCCCTATTCTTCCACTTGGTCCCTTTGAAAAGTGGGGAATAGACATTGTAGGTCCACTTCCAACTACCTCACGCCAAAATAAGTATATTGTAGTTGCCACAGATTATTTAACCAAGTGGGTTGAAGCTAGGCCATTGAAAACAACTTCCATGGATGAAGTGGCAAGGTTCATATATGAACGCATTGTCACCAGATTTGGTTGTCCATTAGAAATTGTAACAGATCAAGGAAGCCACTTCATTAATGAGGTGGTAGAAGCCCTAGTCAATAAGTTTTCTATTAAGCACAGGAAGGCAACAACATACAAACCAAGCACAAATGGACAGGTGGAACGAACAAATTTTGTGTTGTGTCAAATTCTAGCAAAAGATGCAGCCTTGCAGGTACATAAATGGGATAAGAGGATTCATGCAACATTGTGGGCATATAGGGCAACATCAAAGTCAGCAACAGGATACTCCCCATTTTAGTTGGCTTATGGCATTGATCTAGTTCTTCCTATTGAGTTTGATATTCCCACGGTCAGAGTAATGAAAAATGAAAGAATGGATGAAAGTGATTCAGTAAAAGAAAGGTTGGTACATCTTCATTTGCTAGAGGAAATGAGGGAAATAGCTAAGAAGAAAATGAAGCAGAAGGAATACTTTGATCAAAAGATCCGGTGGTCTCCATTTCATGTGAATGACTTGGTTCTAGTATATGATTCCAGATACAAAAAAGAAGATAGAAAAAATTTCTTCCAAAATGGATGGGGCCCTACAAAATAGCAGCTGTGCATGAAAATGGTACATACCGACTGGAGGAATTGGATGGCACTCCCATTACGAAATGGGTCAACCACGACAAGTTGAAGATTTTCCAAGCACCAGAAGAGTCTACTCCGAGGACGGAGTAGAAGCTAGGAAGGGGGAAGATGTCGACACTAAAATTTTCCTCCGTAATTTCTATTTCATTAATGTATGTATTAGGAATAGGATGTTGTTAAGTATAATTAGTAGTAGCGTCTGATAGAAGATAACGGCGCCATCAGTATGGTGCCGCCAATAATGTGGAGTACGGTAACATAGTCAAAGTACAATAGGAATGTTGTAAAAAGTAAATATTTGTCGTAAGTGGTCCGGTAATGTTAAAATGTCAAAGTTTGGGTAATTAGAGAAGTAGGGTCTACATGATTAGGAATTAGAAATATTATATTGGTAATAAGGACAAGGAGTGAGGTCATAAATATTTTGTGTATTTTATTTGTAAAAAGTCTAAAAATGTGGAACCCATGTAAAATGATAAGGTTTATCTTATCTTAAAAGATAATCTTACATGTACAGATAAGAGTTAAGGTATGGAATATGATTCGTCAGAGTGGATTTCTTATCCTATCTTAGAGATAAGATGGATAAGCCTGGAAGTTCTATAAATAAAGAGGCCACCCCCCTCATTTAGCATAGAAGGAAGTAGTGAGAAATATTGTAGGAAGTGTGTACGAAGGAAGCCATCAGTTTAAAGGTGTGTTGAAGAAGCCATTAAGAGGTGTAATTGTGAAGTTTCTCCCATAGTATTTGTGGAAAGCAAGTGAAAAAAATAACACTTAAAGTACCTCATGGGTGAGATTGTAACAATTTCATGCTAATATTATAA